>VZQC01011281.1:778864-919222 GCA_009823505.1 Rhizomys pruinosus | reverse complement strand
GCCCCCTCTTCCGCAGATTGTTCCCTAGGCTTAGAAAAGGGGCACAGGTGGATGAGAAGTAAAACAGTCCACTCTCTCTGGAGCTGTTGACTTGGACTCTGGTCAATTCTGGCTGTTTCCTTTCATGGGCTGACAGTTTGTCCAGGAGTAACCTTTTGATCCTACTAATGAAGCACAAGCAATTAGATATATAGGTTTTTTTTTTTTTTTTTTAAGAAAGAACCTGTGCCAACACATCCATTCTGAATCAGTTAGGTACTTTATTAGATATTTTATCCCTCATGTTTTATCCTGATGTGAATGGGACTCCAAGGATAATTCTGAGGGAAGGGAAAAGCCTGAAGAGGGCTACATTAAAGAGATATAACTGATAGTTCAGAAGATATATCAGAATGATGAGAACCTTGAGAAGAATTAAAGGACTATAAATACTGAAAAAAGTCAGAACTTTTCATGTGTAGTTATTCAAATATATAAAGAAAGCTACGTGATCAAGCTAGTAAGTTTCATGATTGGTGGCTTGCAAATTGGAGGCCTATGAGACCTGATGGCCTCTCTCTATTTCAGTGCTGAAGCCTGAAATCCAGAAGATTAATTAGTATCAGTTCTACACTGGAGGCCAATAGCTAATATACAGTGCATGAGATACTTCCATTCAAGTATGAAGGTAGGAAGAACGGATAAAAGGAATTCACCAACATATGATGGCACTGGCTTCTGAAGGACTTGTTAAAGGAGTCCAGGCTGGAAAAGGCAGTGCCGAACCCATGAGGCAAACACTACTTAGCTGAAGTGTTTGTATGAAAATTAAGACAGGCTTTATAAGGTTATTATAAACCTTCAAAATGTTAACTTTAATTAACAACTTCTTTGATTCAAATTATAATCACTTAATATGCTTCTTTTATGTGATCAAATGTAAGAGAATTCAGGGAATTAAGGTTAACTACATTTCCCTTTAAGAAAGAATATTTGAAGTCAATGACTTAGAGTGTACATTCAGTAAGTTTTCAAGAAATTACCATGATCATACTGAAATTTTCAAACTGCTGCACCTGTGTAGACAGCTTCTTCACTACTTCTTCTCACACTACTTGTACAACCTTAATATCTCTTAAGCTTCTCATCATCGCATTTTATGGAAGACCACCATTAACCACTTATTTTTTCTTGCACAGACCTGCCTTGTTTAGTATGGCTATGTTAACATAACAAAATAAATATGGTCAGTATAATTTGTAATATCTACAGGTGAGGAAGTTGATATAAGATACTCATTTAATACTTAATTTTAACAATGTATGGCGCTAAGCCCAGCAAGTTGTCTCAGGGGGTTAAGGTGCCTGTCGCCAAGCCAGATGGGTCAAGTTTGATTCTCCAATTTTGCAAGAATCTCTTGATCTCCACAAGCCTGGCATGGCACATGCACCCATATGCACAAATACACACATGCAAACACAAATCTGGATGAAGATTTACAGACAATCCAATGGCTTGTGAGAGAGGGAGAGTCAGTTTTCCTCAGGGACACTCTCCTTGATAGATTATCCAGTCTAAAGTGGTCAGCCCTAAATGCATATATAAATAAGAACCACCAAATGGACTCAGTAGGGATGTGTAGATAGATAGATAGATAGATAGATAGATAGATAGATAGATAGATGATAGATAGACAGAGATAGAGATATGATTACATATATATCATATATTGTATGTATGTAGAAATAATAATTTAAAAGGTCTTGAAGTTGGAAGAGAGCAGGAGGGACATGGGAAGAGTTGGAGGGGGAAGTGCAAATGATATAATTATAGTACTCACATATGAAATTCTCAAAAAGATTAAAGACACTCTTTTTAGAACTGTGTTCTCTAACTGACCTCTAATACTCATTCCTCAGCCCTCAGTGAGTTTTGCCCCCTAGTAGGGCCTTGTCATGGTTCCTGTAGAAATACCACCACTCTCGGGGTAAAAATTCCTATATTAAAGAGTCCACAAAAAATGTAACTTAGTTGCAGATTGCTTCCTGTATTTGTTTTAATTTCAGTGCTGATAACAAGTAGTAATCACCCTGATGTCAGGGACATTCTTGACTTTAATGTTCAGAGACCTCATAACCAGGTCAGCTATAAATTTGTGCACTAAACACTGAAACATGAATTTTTCTGTATAGCATGAACTCTATATAGAGTGAAAAAAATATACAGATTATTGCCAGGTTATTGTAAAATGAAGCTTAAGTTAAATCCATTGAACAAATTATTTTCTATAAAAGGGAAAATAGTCTCATCATCTTTCATCTTATTAAATATCATATGTAGCAAATTTCTAAAGATATTTCATGACTTTTAACTTGCAATTAGCTTGATATACATGATGTAACATATACATGTAAAATTTATTTAAAAGATAAAGGCGTGGTGGTGCACGCCTTTAATCCTAGCACTTGGGAGGCAGAGGCAGGCAGATCTTTGTGAGTTCAAGGCCAGCCTGGTCTACAGAGTGAGTTCCAGGACAGCTGGGACTACAGGGAGACCCTGTCTTGAAAAAAAAAAAAAATACAAAACAACTTCTTTGTAGAAAAGTTAAAAAGTAATTCTTTTGTATAAAAATTCTACCACACAATTTACTTTCATTTTAAAATATTTTTAATAAGTTAATGCATGACTAACAAACTTGGGTTTTATTTATTATAGTTCTTCCAGGATGTTTCAGGTTCTGTGTTTGCCTAGATATTTACTTCTAAAGGTAAAGAATCTCAATTCAAAAGCAATGGAATTGTATAAATTATATTCCATTTTTTACTTTTCTTTAATAGATTAAAAATAAAGTGGGTGCAACAGAATTTAAATATGAAAACGAATGAAGGATGGGGTAGAAAGATGACTCAGTGACTCAGAGCACTAAATGCTCTTGTGAAAGACCTGGGATCGATTCCCAGCATCCACCTGGTGGCTAACAACTACCTGTAACTCCAGTTCCAGGGGATCTGATTCCTTCTTCTGTCTTCCACAGGCATTGCATGACAAGAGTGCACTTACACACATGCAGGCAATATACTTACTTGTACATATAAAATAAAAACAATAAGTAAAATACCTCTTAAAAATTAAAGAAAAATGAATGAAAGCATATCTCGGGTCCAGGATTTGAAAACACCTGTTGTCTACTATTGGTGTTCTGCTCCACTAGGACAGACATTTTGCATCTACAGATGAAACCTCCATAAATTACCTAAAAAGCATGCCAGAATCTCATTCAACTTTTTAAGAAAGCAATTATGCTTTCTTATTACTGATAATTTTTTTAATTTTAATTTCAAAGTGGTTATTTATTTACTTTTAATTCTTTCTAAAATATTCCAGGATGCTGTTCTTGATTAAAACACCCATTCTCAATCTGTTCTGTTGCTGTTGCTTATGGAAATACACAGGATACATGGTACAGAGCAAAATTTAAACAGAAATGTTTAGGTAGTATTAGGCAACTAATTCTATTCTCACTACTCTTTATTAATTAATCCCAACCCTTGTAGCCTTACCAAAGTGCAAATAAATAAATAAATAAATAAATAAATAAATAAATAAATCTCACCTTCATTGGAAAAATCTCATTTATCTTTCTGGTTTCTCCTGCTTTCTTTTCCCCTCTTTATCTGCAAAAATGAGAGAGAAAATTCATATCACAATGTGATACTGTGGTTTGTATAAAAAATTCTTCACAGTCATTTTCTGCTCAGAGTTTCCCTGATGGTCTGCTTCTCAATCTCTCCCTCCCTTCTCAGTTAGTTGCCTGCTAGATGTTTACTGGTTAATTTGCATCAAATGTTCTCCTATAAAGCAAACCTAAGAAGGATTAGATACTTTTGTAAAAGACTGTTTTCTGTAAAAGAGGCTTAGACTTTCAAAAATACCATGTACAGGAACTAATAGTCTTTAAGCAAAGCTACACTATGATTTCTTTATGCATTTATAAAAGAAAGTTTAGTCAATTGACCTTCTCTTATTGTTGGTTTTGTTTGGAGAGCGTCAGCCATTTTTTCCCTTTTAAAATTTTGCATTTCTGGACAGCCCTCCATTTGCTGACAGAGGAGGAATATACATTACATGTTGTGAATAAATTCACAATGGATGCATGTCATTTTGTAGCTGCTATTGTAATGCAGAAAATAGAGATCTGGCTTCTAATGGCCAACTCGGTTACATATAGAACACAGAATATTTCCCTATAAGGCATGGTATTACTTTTTGTTTTCTCAACAAAAATAACTGAAATCGAATGTTTCCATGAAGAATTATTTAACTGAAAAGTTTATATTATCACATTTATTACTTTGTTGTAAACATGGATACCATGAAATAAGTATAAGTGATGGAAAGAGCAAGAAGATAGAATACAAACACACACACATATATATATATGCATTTGTAGTAATATTACCCAAGCTGACCAAAGACCTGTCTCTTAGCAGACCTTTGAAACAAGCAGAAGGGATATGTTTTCTTATGCTCCATTAAGATTTTAATCTTGCAGAGAACAATAATAGCATAGCAGAAAATAAGATATTTTAGCAAGATCAATAATAGTTATTGGGTTTTAAAGTTATTAAGTTTAAAAGTGATAATCTTGAGGCAGTGAATCATTTTACAATTTCAAAAGTAATCTAAGATTCAAAAATAAAAACCTATAGTTTAATCATTTAGTGGAGATAATAGAATTTTTCCCACTATAAAATATAAAACAGAGTATACTTTATACAGAAATGCATCACCACTTCTGCTACGCTGGGTCTTGCCCCTTGAATATTACAAGTAATTCCCATAATTTCCTCCCTCACTTGGTTTATTGTGTTCTGTGTGGAATTTCTACCTCTCATATGCACCTTTAAGAAATCTGCAATGTAAACACTGCTTATTTAAAATTTCAAGACATTTAAGCTTGGTAATATATTGAAAATCAAATGTTTCCAGTTTTAGAAAGTACATGTGCAGATATTGTAACCTTTTGCCATATGGACAGATGATAGGATGGTGAGCATGGAGATCCAGTCCTGTAATCCCAGCTCCTGAGGAGGCTGAAGCAAGAAGGATCACACCTGAGAACTTGACTGAAAATAACAAATTGAATGAGGGATGGTATTACAGATCAGTGGTAGATTGCTCTTGTAACATGTACAGGGCTTTGCTAGGCTTAACACTCAGTGTGATAAAAATAAAATGATAGACAACAAAAAGCATTATTTTTCAGGTGCTATAAGACCTTAAGACCCATGTTTATTGAAAATCTCCTCTATGCTGTATACACTGACAGATCTTTCAAATGCAACATCTCTTCAAAGCTTTTCCAACTCACTAAGACAGATAACACCTTCAAGACTGGGACACAAAAATGGTAAGTAGTTTACCAATAACAGAATAAGGCAAATCCCAAGTAGAAGCTCAGGACTGCGGGACCACAATCTTGGTGTGTTTTCACTGCTGCAAACAACCTTCTCATAACAAGGGAACAAAACTACTCTCTATCCTCCTATAATGCTTGGTTCTTCAGACATGCTCAAGTTTCACAAACCACTGTCTCAGATTTCCTCTACACTTCAAAATTGCTACTTTCTGTTCCCTGGAGGATTATCAAAATAGTTACCATTACAGATAATAGTAACAAAATATAAAAGTAATCTGCATAGAAATATAAGACTCAGTAATCATAACAAGCTTTGAATATTCAAGTCTGGTAGGGAATAGAATATAGTTTGAAATGGAGTATGAGTTTGTGAATATGCTTCATTAAAGAGTCTCTCTCTCTCTCTCTCTCTCTCTCTCTCTCTCTCTCTCTCATCCTCTCTCGCTTCCCTTTGCATTTCTCCCCCAGTTTGTATAGTCCTGTGTATGAAATGCTGCCTGTTAATGAGATTAGAAGGATGGATGTCTCATCTCCATGCACTGACATATCAAAGTGTTCCAGATCAATCATTTATGTTATGACATTGACCTTCTTAAAACTATGGGTATAGTTATTTATAATGAATGCGAAAACACAGATGGAAGAAAACCCTGATGTTACACTACAGGAATATTTTTCTCTCTAAGGTAGCATCAGAGACTTGGATAGCGACAGATTTAGATAGCACAGTTTGGGAAATTTTATTGCTATAAACACATGTTCAGTGATGGCAGCTACATTTTGAAAGGCACAACTTTAAGAAATATAAGCTTATTGTTTACTTTAAAAACATTGGAAGAAAAACAATGGTTGAAATAGCTATAAGAATTTTCAATAGCATCTTTTAGCATTAATATGTATATAGGTTTTTTTCTATAAAATTTGAAAAATTGAGACCTACTGCTTTACAGAGCTTGATATGATGTCCTCTCTAAAGATAACATGGGAAAAAGAGTATTTGGGCAATAACAGCAAAATGAATGAGATAAAACAGAGTCTGGAAGAGTGCAACACAATGCAAATAACTAGAAACCACAGCTGAATTTGAGAAAGAAACACCAGGAGCAACCTTAGCTGTTTACTAATATGCAAAAGAAAAAAAAATAAGCCTGTAGTTATCCAAATGAGTGGGGAGAGAGTGGAGGAGAAAACTAAACCTTTTTAAGGCAAGACATCCTGCCACTCTCCTCATAACATTAACACAACTGTGCAACTGTTTTATCACACAAGCTACTGAATGTTAAACTAGTTCTATCTGGTAAAACAGTAAAAATCGTTTTTACATTTTAAAAATTTCTCTAACATAGTCCACCGCATTCTTTATACTCAGGCAGCTCTTGGGTAAAGGTGGCAAGGGTGGGTAAGGCAGCCACACTGTGTATGGCTCAGAAAGGAGTCTCACTACATTTTTGTTCCATTTGGATTATTAGGGAGTAAATCCAGGGCTTTATTCATACCAGAAAAGCAGTAATCCAGCCCCCCATCTACCTCTCGAGCCCCTCAAATCTTTCTTGGACATAAGGAACTCCACAGCAATTCAAGGGGGCGCGAGGAAGCTCTTGCTCCAATCTTATACAAGCATTAACTTAACTCTCTACCTCAACACCTCCCACCATCCCTAATATATTAAGCTCTAAATTTCTGACTCTTAACTTCTAATTCTATTATTTCTACTTACCTCATAACTTGAGGGTATTAGTAAGTGTCATCACACCCAAATTTGGAAGTGGTTCTATCTTAATGTGAAATTCCCCTCTCCCCCACTTCCAAATCACTTGTGCTTTTCTTCTGAATCATTCACATTGTATTCAGGTTCTTGACTAATTTATGTGTCTGATTCTTCAACAATATACCTACTCCTGAGTGTTTTAGCTAACTCTTGGTTGGATCACTGCTCTATAACTGGCTGAGACTCACTATGATCCAGTTCAACACTCTCCATATCCTACATCCAAGAAATTCAAAATAGCACTTTTACTTCTCCCACATCTTGGTCAATTGTAGAACACATTAACTATCCACATGTGTTTACTGTAAGCAAGAGGTAGTACCAGGAGATGTATCTCAGAGCTAGCATACATGATTCTTAATGTGTGAAACCCTGGGTTTGATCTGCAGCACATAGTTCCTCAAATTCATTTTTTTTTAAAGTTTCTGCTCAATACTGTCAGCTTTGACCTTCCTTCCCAGTCAATGGTCAGTTACAAGCAGTCAATTGTCTCCCTTTCTTCACTGAGACCATTGAAAGTATTTACTGTCATCCTTCACAGCTTGAACAAGTGGTATTCTAAAACATACTGAATTAGCATGCTACATTAAAAAAGGAGTTCTCAGGGCTGCCAGCCTTACAGTAGAGGCTGAGTAGTAGTATATTTCTCCCATATAAAGAAGAAGAAGAAAAAGGAAAATTAAGAAAAAAACATACTGAATTAATATTTCAAATTTCTAAAAGTAATACAAACAAGAGCAGGTGAAGACACAGCCAATAAAGAAAACTTTAAAACCATACCCTTAATGAACAATAAATGAAAAAATTTCTTAACAAATTACTTGCAAACCACATACAAATGCATAACAAAAGATAATCCACAATGGTCAAATTGACTTTATGTCAGAGGGATGATTCAATAAACTAAGCTAATAAATGTTATAAATTATTGGACGAAAAGACAAAAATCACATGGGCATCTCAATATATGCAGAAAAATCCTTTGACAATATTCAACATGCATTTATATTAAAAGACCTAGAGGGAATTGGACAGGAGGGAACATTCCTTAACATAATTAAAGCTATATACAACAAACCCACAGGCAACATCATTCTAAATGGAGAGAAACTGGAAGCATCCCCATTAAAATCAGGAATCAGACAAGGCTTTCCACCATCCTCTGCTTTTCAACATAGTGCTTGAAATTCTTGCTTGCACAGTAAGATAAAAGAAGGAAATTAAAAGACTGCAAATAGGAAGAAAACAGGTCAAGTTATCCTTAATAGCAGATGATATGATTTATACATAAGAAATCCCCAAAATTCCACCAGAAAACTCCAAGAAATGATTAACACTTTCAGTAAAGTTGAAAGTTAAAAAAAAAATCAATCTATGAAAATCAGTAACCTTTCAAAATAGCAATAGCAAGCAATTATAGTGCACAGAAACATTCCTATACACAATAGCCACAAAACAAATTTTAAGAATAAACTTTCTTTAATTCCAACACTCAGGAAGCAGAGGCAGGCAGATCTCCATGCGTTCAAGGCCAGCCTGGTCTACAGATTGAACTCCAGGCCAGCTGGGATTAAAGGAAGACCCTGTCTCAAAATTACCAAAAAAAGAATAAACTTGAGCATTGACATTAAAGATATCTACAATGAAAATGTTAAATCTTTTAATAAAGATATTGAGAAAGACACCAGGAGATGGAAGGATCTCCCAGGATCTCGGGCTGGGAGAATTAATATTATGAAAATGACCATCCTAGGCCGGGCGTGGTGGCTCATGCCTTTAATCCTAGCACTCGGGAGGCAGAGGCAGGCGGATCTTTGTGAGTTCAAGGCCAGCATGGCTACACAGGAATCCAGTTCCAGGACAGCTGGGGGCTTACAGGTGCTTGAAAAGACCAAAAAAAAAAAAAAAACACAACAAAAACAAAACTGCCATCCTACCTAAAGTCAGTCCAATAAATTCAAAATCCTGAGGACGTTCTTCAGAGAATTATGAATAAAATCCAAAAATTCATATGGAATCACAAAAGAGCCTGGATAGTCAAAGAAATCCTGATCATAAAGAACAAAGCTGTAGGGATTACCATACCAGATCTCAAACTATATTACAGAGCTATAGTCATAAAAACACCATGGTCCTGTCACAAAAAAATAAACACATGTATCAATGGAATGTAACTGATGACCTAAGCATGCAATTTCAGCCACCTGATTTTGACAAAAGTGCTAAAAATATACACAGGAGGAAAGACAGCATCTTCAACAAATGGTGTTGTTAAACTGGGTCTCTACCTTTGGAAGATTGAAACTAGGCCCTTATCTTTCACCTTGCACAAAAGTCAACTCCAAAATGATCAAATATCTCAATATGAGACCTGAAATTCTGAATCTTGTAGAAGAAAACATAGGTGATGCCATACAAAATAGAGGTGTAGGAAAGGACTTTCTAAATTGGACATCAGTTGCTCATGATTTAAGGTCAACAATCCAGAAGCGGGAATTTATTAAACTACGAAGTTTCTCCACAATAAAAACAAACAAACAAACAAACAAACAAACAAGGAAGTGAAGAGAAAACTCACAGAGAGGAAGACAATCTTTAATACCAACATTTCTGACAGATGGTTAATACTCAGAATATATAAAAACTCAAAAACAAAGAATCAAGAAGACAAATAACCCAAATAATCCTTAGTTCATCTATGGATCTGAACAGAGAGTTCTTAACAGAAGAAATAAAGATGTTGAAGAAACATCTTAAAACCTGTTCAACCTTGTTTAAGGGAGTGCAAATTAAAACCATTTTAAGATTTCATCTTACCCCAGTCAATCAAGAGAACAAATGATAGCAAATGCTGGAGAGGATGTGAGAAAAGCAGAATGCTCAATCACCACTGGTGGGAATGCAAACTCATGCAACCATTAGGGAAAGCGGTGTCTAGAAATAATTAAAAATGAACCTATTATGTAAACCAGTTATACAACTCCTTGCATATACCCAAATGACTAATCCTATTGCAGAGATACTCATAGAACCATGTTTGTTGCTGCTCTTTTTACAATAGCTAAGAAATAGAAACAACCTAAATAATCCTTCTACTGATGAGCGGATAACAAAAATGTGTTACATTTACAGAATAAGATTCTACTCAGCAATAAAGAAAGATGAAAGCATGAAATTTTCAGGTAAATGGATGGAGTTAGAAATTATTTTACTAAGAAGTAACACAGACTCTGGAAAGCAAATGACATATGTCCTCCCTCCTTAGGGGATCTTAGCATCAAACACTTAAATGTGAGTATATAAGCTGATGTAACTGCAGCCACCAGGAAAATGGAAAGGAAACAGGAAGGTAAAAAATAGATTCTGAGACACAGGAACAGTGAAAGATAGATGTTACCAAGAGAGAAATGGGTAAAACAGCAGAATTTAAATAGGAGAGGAATAGGGAGTGCTGTACTAGGGAGCATAGGGATAGAATGGGAAAAGGAGCTTAAGGGATATGGGGCCATAAGAGATAGGTATTGTCAAGGTTGAAATGGGAAAAATGGGGATGCTTTAAGGGAGAGAGAGAGAGAGAAAGAGAGAGAGAGAGAGAGAGAGAGAGAGAGAGAGCAAAATAATGCTTAACTGGTATGAAAATCCAGAGAGAAATTTATTAATTCAAAAACCTTCTGAAAAATTACACATACAGTATCTCTATATGTGCCCAGATACATAGCTGAAAAGAATATAAAAAGAAACAGTGCTAGACAGGAGAAACCTCCCATGAAGCTGTTGGCCAGGGTAGTCCAAAAAGAATCCCAAAATTACACAAGCTACTGCCACAGCCCTTCATCGTCTCTCAGAACTTGAAGGTAATATCCTATTGCTGAAGAAAGGACATAACAAGGACACAGGACTTAAATCAATGGAGCTGGATCTGACTTGGAAGCCACCTCCCCTGAAGGCATTAGGAAGCATAGAAGGTAATTAAAAATGTATGTCTGTGGAGTAAAATAACAATAGCGGCATTTTATCTAGGGCCTATGACCTTACGAGCCACTAGCTGTCATGATTTAGGAAAACACTATACAAGTTACTAAGGCAAAAGAGCAATCGATGGTCCAACCCCAGCTTGAAGTCCTAAAAACCACAATGACCATCACAAGAAACTACATTGAGGCAATAGTGACATTTTTATCTTGAGAATAATCAACAACCACCTGATTGGATTTAAAACCCATTCAATCAGAGGGAACTCAAGTGTGTGATAGTATAAACATAGATAAGTACACATGTGGCTGGAGAGGTCATAGATCTTAGAGAAAACCCTAAGACTATCACATCTCTAGACAAATGTATGTTCTTATTATCTGCTAAATATGAATCCTTATATTTACAGACAAGTATGCCAATCACTACCCATCAAAGAAGCTTCTTTTGCAACAAATGGAGACTTTTACAGGGCTCCATAAATACTTAGTCACTGATAAGTGTTTGTGAAATGTAAAACATTAAATGACACATTTACAATAGAACCACTAAAAATAACCCTGACAAAACATAGTAGAAGATAGGGTAGAGAGACTACTAGTGTATCCCTCAACTCTCATCAAGGAAGCTCCCTCATGCAACAGAGGGTAGTGAACACAAAAGGCCACAAATGACCAAGGCATAGAGAATAAGTCTCCGCAGTGTAGTTCCTTGGACAGGACTTCTATATTTAACTCCACCTACCCAGATCTCAAGGACTATTAAAGAAAGAGGGGTTGAAAGATTGTAAGAGCCAGGGGTGGTAATGTATAACCATATGGAACAGAGTTTTATAGCCTCCTGTGATCTTGCTCATGTGAATCTACAACAAAATTTTCAGCATGCACAAGACCTCCAGAAAACTCAAACGGTTAAGAACCCAGCATAGAACTGGCGATATGGGCAATAGGCCCCAATCACAGACAAAGAACTACTGGCAGCTAACTAGTGCTAGGTGAGGGAGAGTATATATTCTTCCATGAATGACAATAGATATGCTGACTAGACCCCAGAGGATGAACTTGCACTATGGTATATCTAGGCACACTAACCCGACTCATCATCCCTTAACACAAACGATGGAATGTATGAAATCTGGCTTGGGGGACTATGGGAGGGTGTAGATGGAGGAGGTTAAGAGGGTTAAGATCTTTTATATAACATACACAAAAACAATGAAAAGCAATACATGCAAAAAGCCTTGTTTGTGGCTTGTTCTGAATATATATATATATGTGTATATATATATACATATATATATATGTATATATATACATATATATATATGTAGGAAATCCTATATACATATATATATACATATATATATATATATATACATATGTATGTATATTCAGAGGGCTTGTGGTGACCTCAACAATGTGGGCTTGTTAGTAGTTGTGTGTGGTGGGAAGTCAAAGGGAACAAATGGCAATTTTGGAGACTTCTAGGATCTCCCTGGACAGTAACCCGCAGGTGGTGTCCTATGCTGTGTACTCCAATTTTCATTAATCATCCAAATTTTGAGAGAGACGTTGTCTACCCTTGTAGAGTAATTCTGTTTGAATTCTTTATTCTGGTTTAGGTTGTACTTTGAAATTACCTTACTAATTTAGTAGATTTCCATAAGGCTGTTTCATAATCCTTAGTTTTGGTTTGCCTATAGTATCCTCCTTTCCCCCATCCCTGCCTTAATACTATAACCCTCAGTGTTCCTCCCTCTTTTTTTTCTTTTCGTATGTATTCTATCTTCCCTCAACTAGTCTTTAAAAATTGGTTGTGTGGTAATGGGCTTCCGTATGGATTCTCATACTCCCTTCCTTTAGGGTCACCCTCCCCTTTACCTCGTCCTGCCATGGCTCTCCCTCATTAAGCTTTATCTCCCAAAGTATTCTGCCTCTCTGTCTCCATTTTATCCAAAGTTTCCTCTTTCCCAAAGGCCCCTTTCGAGTTTCTTTATCTGCATGTGTGCTTCAAGTTACAAACTCAAAATGTCTGGAACTAAAGTCTGCATATTAGAGACAACATACAGCCATTCATTGGCTTTTTAGGTCTGAGTTACCTCAACCAGTATAATGTTTTTACTTTCATCTATTTACCTGAAAATTTCATCTTTATTCAGATCTGAATAATATTCCATGCTGCATATGTATCTCATTTTCCTTCTCATTTGTTAAGGAATATCTAGGTTGATTCCATTTCCTGGCTGTTGTAAATACACAGCAGCAATGAACATAAAGGTACAAGTGTCTCTGTAGGATATGCAGTCCTTTGGGTATATGTCCAGGAATGGTATAGCTGGGACATACAGTTGTTCTATTTCCAGTCTTTTGAGAAAATTCCAGAATAATTTCCAAAATGGCTGTACTAGTTTACACTCCCACCAACATTATATAGGATTTCCCTATGGCATGTACTCCAATTTTCATGTAGTAATCCAAATTTCTAAGAGTGACATTGTCTACCATGGCAGAGTAATTGTTTGAATTCTTTATTTTGTTTTAGGTTGTATTTTTAAATTAGCTTACTAATTAGGTTTCCATAAGGCTGTTTCACAATCATGTCAGCATTTGTTGTCATTTGTATTCTTGATAATGGCCTTTATGGTTTCATTTTTTTTTCCTTTATTTTTTCTTTCCACAAGAAAACAGAAGCAATACAAAACGACAATAACAAAACAAAGCAATAAGAACAAAAAAAGGGGGATTTCCACTTCTTACTCTGGTGAAATAAAAAAAAATCAATCTGCAGGGCTTGGTATGTACTTCTCTTTTTTTTCTTCTCTCTTTCTTTTCTTTCTTCTTTTCTTGCTCTTTCAGGGCAACCAGAATGACATGTGTTTACTGGATATTCCAGGAAGCCTTGAGTTCTCAGCTGAGAGTCTGGTTAATTGGGGGGGGGGTGTCCTATTCCTAACTGATGATGGCCTTTTTAATGAGATGGGATTTTCAAGTACTTTTAATTTGGAAAATATTTGGTTCTTGTGTTAAATACAACCATGTATGTGATCTGAGATGCAGTTGCTTTTACTTCAAGAGCATGATTAATAATTAAATCTAGAAAAGCATCACAAAATCATGGATACTCAGTATTTCCTACATTTACTTTAATATAACTTAACTGTAAATTTATTTACATTTCAATAATGATCATATTTAACAAGTGGCTTTCAAAGCCTCTATGGACTTAGCAATAAATTCTTAGAAGACTGTATTGGTAGACACAGCCCTTCACAGCCTTGTCCCCTTACAAATTTTATCTCATTTGCTACAGGTAGACCCTGTCTCGAAAAGACCAAAAAAAAAAAAAAAAAAAAAAGCAATGATCATATCTCTTACTTTACTGAAAAAGACTTAAACTCTCTCATTAATTAATTATTATAACTTTTATCTATTAGTCTATGTCTATTTTTAGGCTCCTGACTTTTAATAACTATATATAGTTTTATTAGAACTTTCATAGAAAGAGTTTTATTAGTGATTTTCATGGCCTGGCCTTCATTCTTTATTTTTTCTAAAAATCTGTGACATTAATATAGGGAAAGTATGACAATAATAGACAAAATGTCAAATGTAAGGACTTTTTTTCAATTCACTCATTGTTTTAAAAAAATCTTTTCACCTTCACCTCTTATACCTTCTATCAAATCTGCTCTCTCTCTAAACACAATGTAGCTCTCCATATTCTATGAACCCATGAGACACTAGAAAGATAGGACATCCTCTATGACTGTCCTGGCAAAGGCATTTGATCCAACAGAGCTTCCTGCTGTTAGAAGCCTGCTGGTCATACAATCTAAAAGCTTCCTTCAACTGAAGCTGGGGAAGCCAAAACCTTTCTGAATGTACTGGGTGGAGAAACTAAACCTGCTGGTTGCTGTTCCTCCCCTCCCATATGCAAATTATTGCTCCTTCCTCCATACCAACAGGTGGCTAATATCCAAATGGAAGAAAGTAGCACAACAAAGAAGGCGCAATAGAAAGGGGAGGTGATGTGGAAAACTCCAAACAGGCGCATGATTTAGAAAACTGAAGACCTATGATTCTTGTTGAAATAAGTGTGAGAAAAAGGCAAGTTTTCAATTAGCATATAAATTAAGATTCCTCAAGCATATTCAACTCACAGAGAGAGAGAAAGAGATAGAGTGAGGGAGAGAGATCATGTTTTCAAAACATGTGGCATTAGCTCCATAATTCAGTTGTCTTCCTCTAAACCCAAACCACTTTTATCTCAGAAGGAAGAGGGTGGGGCTATATTTAGAAAACATGATATGAAAATGGTATGAAGTTCCAGAGGTGAAGAAATGTGTTAAGTCCCCACATCACTGAGACACAGCAAGTTCAATGGGCGAGGGCCACATACCACAGGCTCAGATCAAAGGTAAACCTCAGACAGATGTCATGAAATACTGACGAAAACTAGAGAGTAGGAGGACAAAGATGATCTAGAGAGGAATCTAGGTATCTGTAATAAAATTTAACTTTGGAATATCTTATTAACTAAACCTACTTCTGAACATAACAGGACTACACACTACAGCTCTTCCATCTGTGTTGGGAGCAATGGCGAAGTATCATTCACATAGGCCAAGAAGAATATTCACTGTATATGTAGTAATGTAAAATTCAAACAAATGTGGCATTTATAACCAAGTAGAAGAATGAATTACAGCTAAACCTTTTGAAATTGCTTAATTACATAAAATTAATTAAAATAGATGGCCATGTACATTTCTAAATGAAAGAATGAAATGCAAGAAATCCCTTACAAGCAACGTATGCGTTCAATGAAAGCCATCTGTAATGCTTGCAATCCTTAAAAATGTACTGAGGTGAGAACAATCAAAGATAAATAAATTAATTGGGGTTGATTTGTATGGGTTTCTTAAATAATTTTGGCTTGACTCATCAGTGAGAATTTTTCCCTGACCTCTCATAATTCAATAATCTAATGCGCCCCCCCAAAAAAGAAAAAGGCTGTTACCATCTGTTTTGTGTTAGAGTGATCAATACTTTGTTAAGTCCATGAATAATAATGAATATGCATGTCCCAGTACTTTGCCAAATTCTGGTATATAATTTTGTTCAAGATCAGGACCTTGACAGAAGGGTATGTGCGTCTTTATTTTATTTTACAAGGGACGTGGGAATGCTGACTTCCCACTCTCTGCTTTCTCTCCATATTGCTGTTTTATAAAGGGAAGCATTCTGCCACAGTGAAACAGGCATGTGTTTCAGAAAATTCTCCCTTTAGGCCTAAACATGGCCTAACTTCAGTAAGTGAGAGTGGCATAGTTTACAGAATTGGTTTCTCACTGAGTACTTAGTTGAATCAGCTTTTTAGATGCCTTCAGATTTTTAACAGAAGCAAAGAAAAAGCATTCTTCCAGCATCAGGAAAACACTTTACCACAGATAATTGTCTCGTTTAATTTGCATTCCAATGCATAGCAAACTAAAAAAAAAAAAATCACAATAGTCAGGAGGCTAACCCTATGGAAGATTTCCTATCAAGGAAGAAAGTGACAAGAGAGATAAAAAGAAGAGGAAACCTGGCTGGGACGGATGACTTGAAGTCAATGATAGGTTGCAAATTCCCAAGTTCAAGTTAACAACATTTCTTCCAGTTTTGCCACCAACATCTCTTCTGCCAGCACAAATGAGAGGAAAAAAAAAAAATAAAGAAAAAGAAAAATTCCAGACAGGCTAAGAAATCAGTCGACAAACCTTATTATTGATGGCATCAGGTGGTAGATCAATGCTAGACGAAAATCAATGGTAAAAAAATATTTTTAGTGGTGCATACAGATGAACAGCCTCAGCAGCATTTCTTGATAGAAACCACAAAGGTCTGGAGTGACCTGAGCCCCACTGCTTTCTGAGAGGCAAGGAATTATTTAGTGTTTTAGGGAAATGAATTACTCCTATATATTTTCCTATTTTTGTAGAATCTGTAAGTATATGCTCCAAAAAGCCAAGGTATGTTCAGTGGGGGAAAAAAAAAACAATCTAGAAAGAGAGGAAACCAGAGAAAGGAAAGGAGGGGAACAAACAGACAGACTGACAACAGAAGCAGTATCTTTTATAAAACCAATATTTAATGGATATCTGATACCTACATGTAACCACTTAATAAATTTAAAGTGTGAAAGAACAAAAAGTTGGAAAGTGTGCCTCAAGTGAAAAATGTATTTCAGTTTCTCATCTAAAGGTATCATGTGAACATGATTTAATTGCATTTAAAGATGAAACACTAGAACACATACCATGCATGTCTAAAGATGCTTATTCAGCAGGATCAAGTACTCCTCAGCCTCTTGATCTCTGAATGTTAGTTAGTTGTGACTCTGCATTAATCACAAGCTCATTAAGGAAGCTTCAAAGCTAAGAGTTGGGGGGAAGGGAAGGGGATATATGCCTGAACTGAATTGGAAAATGATGTATGAAATACACAAAGCATGAATAAAAAAATATAAAATAAAGAAAAAAAAAGAATAAGTCATTAGAAATCAGTTTAATACCACACTGTTGCGTAGACTTGTCCTCTGCCTGGCAAGCTCTACAGGGAAGCTATGGACAGATGCTTTCTCCCCAAGTTTGGTTGAACCCACTTCCCCAGATCGCCACAAAACTTGATTGTTAAAAAGGAGGAGCCGGAGGAGTCAGCAACCCCTTCCAACCAGCCAGTTTGTCTTGGCTGTATTAGGGGGAGGGGCCAAGGGTACATAACCTGAGAACTGCCATGAGTAGGCCTCTCTCTCTATTGCCACTTTGTGCAACTACCTGGAAGTCACAGGATCCAAGCCAGGATGTGGATTTATCAGTGCTACCTTTAGGGTGGCAGGCATCCACTCTTCTGTAAGTAACCCCATCATCCACTGCTCTGTTAGTAAGCCAAAATAAACTCTGTAGGATTTTCCAAACTGTGGTTTGAGGAATTTGTACCTCATTTTGTCATTAAGGGCCAAGAGAGGAGGCTGGATGCCACTCTCACCTCCCAGAAGGAGTTTTAGTGACATATATCTATTTAACAGGATTGTTGTGTTAGGCTTCATTCCACAGCATGTGGGCTATCTGCCCACATGGTGGTTTCTCAATAGGACACCTACATAAAACTCCTGCCTTCCGAAGCTCAGAAATCATTGTGGAAAAGAGAAAGATTGTAAGAGCAAGAGGAGGTGGATGATCACAAAGAAGTGGAGTTTTACAGTTAGCTGTTTACTTATTCATCTGAACTCACAGCAATGGTGACAGCAAGGACAAGACCCACACACAGGATCAAGCTAGACACAGTCTCAGCATAAATGTGGGGAAGTGAAGTTGAAACCCCAACCTTACTCGAGGGAAGTAATTGGCAATTGATGGCTGCTGGGAACAGGAGATAACAATCTCATTTAAGGCTGAACCCTTAGCAGCTTAACCAGGCTCCAGTAAATGAACTACAGTGAAATTTGATGGGGAATTAGTAAGGGAGCTTCAGCTATGGGAGGGGATCTAAATATGATAAAAATATACTGAATGGTTAGGTGTGGTGGCACACGCCTTTAATCCCAGCACTCAGAAGGCAGAAGCACTCAGATCTCTGTGAGTTCAAGGTCAGCCTAATCTACAAAGTGAGTTCCAGGCCAACTGGGGCTACAGGGAAACCCTGTCTCAAAAATACCAAAAAAAATACTGAATCTGATAAAAATGGTAATGCATCTGAATTAAATGGAGATATAATTCGCTGTTGCCCACATTTGCTTTACATAAAATCTGTAGAGCAAGAACTTTGGGATTGACACATACAAATGTTCTCTATAATTTCTCTGTTGAACAGTATCACCTTGTAGCATTCTCTTTAAGATGATTTAAAGTAAAAATTAAGTTTGCTTCCCAAGTTAATCATATATAGTCACCCAAAACAACATGGGTGAATTTGATGAAATCTGTGCCTTGACTCCACCCTATAGTCATGTATAATACAACTGTCTTCTGGAGACTCATACGCTAAAAAAAGGTGGGGGGAAAAAGAAAGACATGAAACCTTTTCATCAAACCCTTGCAATTCAAATCTTAAAACTAACTATGGGAAAAGATTTGTTTGTTCCAACAGGACAAAACGTCACCAACTTAACGGCTGAGAAAGAAAAGATACAGGTTTGCATTGAGTAGGATGTACCAAAAAGTGGCAACGGAAAGGCTGACCCGTCTGAACATTCAAAGGAAGAAAAGCCTCAGATTGCCATAAACATCGAACCCCTCTGTGGATCCTACATGTAACAACTAGTTATAATGAGTCCTAATGAAACTTACCTTCTAGGTGCCACAAAGGTTCTGATATGAGAGACTTCCTTGCCTTCCCCCCCATAGAACAAGGAGAAATATGACAATGATGAGGTAGCTCCCCAACTGTAAATTGGAGACAACTATTGTAGAGGTAATCTCTTATAAAACCGGTAAAACTGCTTTCTTTAATTGACTACTAGACATGGGAACTGTGGAAGGGATTACTCTCTGTTCAGAACCAAATTTAATACTAAAGTCCTAGGGCTATGCACTCAGGCAAAATATATTAATACAGGAGCTCTGACATCAGCAATGGATTGTTCTACCAGGTGGATGTTGGCCAGGGGATCCAAGGCCCCACAAAAGGTAAGGGCTCCTTGCCTCTAAGTTGGGATACCTACAGGAGGAGAGGCAATAAGACCCTGCTGCCGAAGACCTGATGTTAACATGGGAGGGATGTATTGAGACCACACATGCAAGTGTACAGATGGCCTCTGGAATGCCAGAGAGTGTTACCAAAGGCCACTAAACCAATAAAGCAAACATGGGTCTCCCTGAGTCAAGCAAGACTCCACCGTCAGCACCAGCTACACCTCACCTGCCTGGAAATACTGTGCAGCAGAGGCAGCCATGTGCCTGTATATCCCAAATCTAATTGGCTATTGGCTCTCCCCTTGGAGAAATAACCCATGGCTGATGCCACAAGCTTACATCCTCTACAGGTTAGGAGATGTTATAAGCCACAGTAAGACCCTGTCATATTTAACAGGGGGGAAAATTGTAATTCATGGATTAACATATCCAAACATGTGTCTATGCTAAAGTAACCTACCATAACTATTAGTGCTGCTTAAATACCTATATATCTAATTGCTTGTTCTTCATTAGTAGGATCGAAAGGTTATTCCTGGACAAACTGTCAGCCCATGAAAGGAAACAGCCAGAATTGACCAGAGTCCAAGTCAACAGCTCCAGAGAGAGTGGACTGTTTTACCTCTCATCCACCTGTGCCCCTTTTCTAAGCCTAGGGAACAACCTGCGGAAGAGGGGGCGTGGTAGAATGTAAGGGCTACGATTGGGGTGAATGGTGAAACTACAGCAATGTAGTCTGGACACTCATTTGATCAACTTGATTGAACAAACAACCTGTCACCCCCCACTGGATGGTGGGGCTGTAGGTGTTTGGGCACAACAGCCTGCAGATAGGTTTTGCATGAAGGATGCTTGTACTCATGGATTATCACTTATAGCTAAAAATGAAAAAAAAAAACTGAAGGAAAAGATGCAGGACAGTTATGGCAGAATGCATGATCTGGGATGGGGTGGGGGGGGGAGGGAAAGGGAAATAAGCCTGAACTGAATTGGAAAAAATGTATGAAATGCACAAAGCATCAATAAAAACTAATTTAAAAAAAATACTGAATGAAATTTGCAAAAGTTCAATTAAAAAGTTAAGAAAATATGCTTATTTAGAATGTAGTAATGATGGTAGAATGGTTTCCAAGACTCGGCCTCTTTGTGGCCTCTCCTGCCCAAACATTCTAACACTTCCTGACAGTTTTATTTCCATGTAATCAACCAATCAGATTAGAACACTTTTCTACCCGAAACCTACTAAATACTCTGAACATGTTTGTTGCTTGTGAACATGAGATGAGCCTATTTTGGGGTGAGATAGAGAGTTTAGAGTGCTTTGGGAAGAGTGTTTCCAGAGTCAAGTTTATGCACCTTGAAGAGAAAGCCATCATTCCCGTTATATTTAGTATGCTTGGTGTCTGTTGTCAACCTGACACACAGTGAAGAAGGGAACCTTGATTGGGGGATTTCCTTTCTCGGTGGCAAGTGGTAATGTCTGCGAGGCATTTTCTTGATTTTGGGGTGATGTAGGAAGGCTAAGCCCAGTGTGGGTGGGAGGCACCTCTGAGCAGGTGGTCCTGGATTGTATAAGAAAGCAGACTGAGGAAAGGCCAGATAAGCAAGCCAGTAAGTAAACATTCCTTCCAGTTCTCTGCTTAGGCTTCTACTTCCAGGTCTGTGACCTGAGTTCCTACCTGGGCTGCCCTCAATGGTGAACTGAGATCAGGATGCATAAGCCAGTTAAACCCTTTCCTTCCCCAGTTGTTTTGTCCTCATTGCTTATCACAGTAATAAAAACCAAACAAGAACAACGTCTATTAGGTAAATGGTGGCATATGAATTGAAGCATCAGTAAGACAGAATAACGTGTGACTCTATGGGGAAAGCAGCAAGTGTAGTAAAGTGAAAGCATTGAGTCTTTATTTCTGTGCATATCTTCCAATGCTCTGAGAAGAACTTTAGCTATGACCCTGAAGTCATTTCCAACCTGCTAGAGCAAAAGACCTTGGAACTGGCCTTTGGTGTCATAGATAAACACGTTCCTTGGTAAGCAGAAGCAGGCTTAAAACATGCCAGTATTGCATTCTCATCATGAGTGGAAAAATACATTTGATGTTGACCAAGGAAAAGAAATGAACAATGTTATTTCAAAATGAAAACAAAGAAATTTACTCATAGGACTTCATTGATCAGGCAGAGGAACAGAAGAATAGTTTCTCCAGCATCACAGAAACTTCCAAACTTCAGGACTGCTGCTGTTCTCTTTGGTTCTCACCCTGTAACTAAGTATTGATTTGCAGTAAAATAGCAGTTGAACTTCAGGTTGTGAAGGGGAGGCAGGAAGCTTAGGTCCTTCCATCAGACAATCTTATGTGAACTGGACTAGAAAGGGTTATTGATAAAAAAGCATCAAAGTGTACATAAGACAAGATAGCCCAGTGTTGTAGGAATATGGTAGCAAGGGTGGAGAAATCAGTGTCTTTTATTTCTAACCACACAATCAACTGACCTTGTGCAGACATCCCAGTGGTTCTTCCAAGAATTCCCAGAACATATTTTGTATCCCTTCTTCTGCCACTACTTCTCTGCCCAAATTGTTACCCTTTCTTGTTAGATTATCTGAGCAGTATTGTAAACATCCTCCCTAAATCTAGCTCCTTTCTCCCCTCTCACAAGTTTTGTGTGTTCACCCAAAGCTTCCAAATGATCCTTTGAAATAGAAACCAAATTGTGTACTTTTCTGCTTTCATTAAAATCAAATTTTTAAAAAGTCTCATTAGGCCCATCTTCCCTCCACTCCACTTCTCTTTTTTTTTCATATCAAACATTCCCCTGCTTATTTTACTTCTGGATTCTTGCTGCAACTTGGCCACATCAGATACTTGCTTTTCTCATCAAATATATAAATGACAGGTCTCATTCCTTCAGGTTGGTTTATGTATCATTTTTCAACCAGTGGCCTCTTAAGCCATAATGTCCTGTACTTCTTTACCACTTGTCCTGCTTATTTTTATTTTATGTGTATGTGTGCACTGCATGTATGTAAGAGCACCTGTGTCATGCAATACCCACAGAGGTCAGAAAAGCGCGTCAGATCCCCTGGAACTGGAGTTACAGATGGTTGTTAGCCAACATGTGGGTGCTGGGAATTAAACCAGTGATCCTAACCACTGAGCAAACCCTACGGCCCCCGCATCATATTTTCATATTTAACATTTGAACATTTCTTATCACCTATAATTATATTGAGATAGTTATAGCCATTTGTCCTTTTTGCATTTTTCTTCATTGTCTGCATTTGCACAATGAAATTTAAGGTCTACAAGGTGGGGAGATACTAAATGTTGTCTAATGCTTTACTCCTAAAGCATTCAAGGGTCTACAGAGGACTCCCATTTAGCACTAGGACTTTTCAGTAGAAGCATAACATTTGTTTCTTGTTCTTTTTTCCTTTCTTCCCTTTCTCCCTTTCCCCATCAATACCTGTCCTTCCTTCCTTCTATTGCATGATCTTAGAACTAAGAGCATACACATGTTGGGCAAATTTTTTTTATCAAAAATAAGCTCCATTTTTAGGGGAATTAAAAGCCATCCATGATGTGTCATCATCTGATCCTTCCAGACTCAGTGTTTGCCAATCTTCCACACACTCCAGCCTCTTCCATGCTTGTCTCCTGCTCGCCGTATTCCTATCTTGGATGTATTCTTTTTAATCTTCCAGTGAAAATCCACGAACATTTCTAGAGTCAAAATTTCAATGCTTTTCACTCTATGGAGAAATCTGTGACTCTTTAGGCCCAAATCCATCCCCACTCAATGTTTCCAAAGCAGACTGTGTATTTCTTTTAAAAATAATGAAATTATATCAATATTAGTTAAATATTAGTTATCAATGTCTTCTAAGTCTAAGATCAATATATAATACTTTTATCAGTGTTTATTTTATCAGACAGAGTATGGAAATGATATTGTCAATTATAATTAATACAAAGTTTCCATCTTGAACTTCCTGTGTAGACCAGTAAGGGTCTGAACATCTCTGCTTACCTCTGCCCAGCATGGTGGTGAATGGATCTGGACAGGGACTGCACCCAGGTTGCTGGCATGACCCCCAACTTCCTATGCATACCAGGTAAGTGTCTGCACACCTCAGAGGTGACTGGATTGGGTGCTGGCACATGTCTGAAGCTAGTGCACCCCCACACCCGCCCCAGCATAGTGGGAAAAGCATGGAGATTCACAGCACAAGGTAACAGAAGACATGGAAAACCTGCCAATTCACAGCCAATCTAGAGGAATGGGCCTCTAACCCAAAGAATTTTGCATTAGAGTACAATCAACAAATCAAATCCCCATCTCAAAAGCACAACAAATCATCAACAACATAGTAAAAGTACATAATATATCCCCACCAAATTCTATCAGTCCTATAGAAGACTCCAATAATGAGTTCTCCTTGGAGGTAAACCAGGACATGGATCTTAAAAGAACAATCATACATATATATTCTGGTCCTGAGCAGGGCAGGGGTCAGGACCAGCCCGCCACTGCTCCAGGAAGGTAAACTTAGGGCATTGACCCACGGGTGCAGGACAATTGATTTGCTGAGTTGTGGCAAAGGGGCCAGTGGCTGGCAGACCTAGACTGGACTCCTAAATCCCGCCAGAGCGTGGCCGCTCCCCCCCCCCCCCGGAGTCGAAAGTGGGAGGGGATCCTGGGTTTGGAGTCAGGCGCAGAGGCAATATTCTGGTCCTGAGCAGGGCAGGGGTCAGGAGCAGCCCGCCACTGCTCCAGGAAGGTACCGGGGCATGGGCTTGTCAGGAATACACCCCCCCCCCAAGCAAGAAAAAAAAGAAGAATCCAGTGGATTAAGAGAACATTCAAAACAGGAAAGGAAGAGACGATTCCCAGTATCCAATATATAAACAAAAGTGAAAGCCTGAAAACTAGACAAGTCAACACTCCATAAACAAGGAGGAAGGAAGGAAGGAAGGGGGGGAAAAAAAGGCATTGTAAGGAGGCAAGCAAAATAAAACAAGCTTTCAGCCTTCAACAAACTGAAAAGGCATTTGGGATTTGAGGGAAACCCTGGGCTGGAGAGATAGCCTAGCGGTTAAGAGTGCCGACTGTTCTTGCAGAAGACCCGGGTTCGATCCCCAGCACCTACATGGCGGCTGAGAACTGTCTGTAACTCCAAATCCAGGAGAACTCTCCGACGCCATCTTCTGACCTCTGCAGCATTGCACGACACGGGTGCACAACAGAGACAATACAAACACACAAAAAAAAACAATTAAAAAAAAAAAATTCTAAAAAAAGGGAAACCCACATGCCAGGGAGACAAGTAAGAGACAAAATGGGAAAGGTGCAGGATAATTCCACATCAAGCTCTACCAACCCGGTAGGAGACAGCTACAATTGGATCCCCCTGGAGGTGACCCCAGAAACAGACCTTAGAGGACTAATTGCAGACCTATGCAGAGAAATTAAAGAACATAAAGAAGAATTCAAGAAGTAAAGAGAGAGAATGAAAAACTCAAAAAGGACCTAGAGGGATACAATGACAAAAAGGAAGAATTCAGAGAAGTAAAGGAGAGAGAATGAAAAACTCAAAAAGGACCTAGAGGGATACAATGAACCAAACTAAAGGAAGAGATTGACAAACTCCAGAAAGAAGAGATGAGAGAGAGAGAGGAGAAGAGAGAGAGAGAGAGAGAGAGAAGAAAAAACACCTTAAGGAAGTAGAAACACTGAAAAAGGAGGCCAACCAATGAAGTAAGGAGCACCAAGAAGAGATTGAGAAACTCATAAAGGAAATGGATATATTAAGGAAATCATAGGATGAAATGAAAAAGGAAATAGAACACTTATCCAATGAGGAAGAAAGGAAAGGAAAAGCCTCAGAAATAGAATGGAGGAAGCAGAACAAAGAATATCAGATTTGGAAGATAACACGAGCAACTAAAAAATTCAATAAAAGATTATGAAAAATTTAAAAATACACAAAACGGAACAACACAGGAAATGGGACACTATGAAAAGATCAAACCTCAGACATCATAGGAATAGAGGAAGGAGAAGAATCTCAAGGGAATAGTATTGATCAGATCTTCAACAGAATAATATGAAAACTTCCCCAACTAAAAGTAGACCAAAACCCATATCAAATACAAAGCATCAACAGACTCCAATATCAGATCGAAGAAGAAACGCCCCCGTCGCCACATCATAAGTCAAAAATGCGAGATGCCGAAACAAGATAAAATTCCTTAAGGTCCAAAGAAAACAAAGTCACATCAAAGAGAAAACACTCAGAATACAGAAAGACGCTGCCGCGAACCATAAAGCAGAAGAAACTGGAGCAGAGCGATGTTCCCATGTTAAGGACTAGGTTTCCAACCCAGAATACTTTGACAGCCGACAAAAATTTCAATTACAGTTGAAGGAGAAGAAGCAGCTCCAGACAAAAAACAAGATGAAGATAAATACGATTACGGGAATAACACCGTCTCCATAAAGATGCTTGAAGCAGGCAAAGGCAGAAAGAGGCAGCTAGCCTCAACGGCCCACTATTGAAAGAAAGCTGAATAAAATATAGGAGAGCATGGTATTGAAATCAGACTGAAAGATTCCAAGTGATAAGTAAGTGAAAGAAATTTAATGGGCTGAACTTAACTCCCCAATCAAAAGCAAGAACTGGTGGAATGTAGTTGAAAAAGAATCCATTTATATGCTGTCTGGAAGAAACCCTCTCAATTTCAAGGACATACACCAACTTAAGGTGAAGGAGGGTAATAAAATATTCCAAGCAAATGTGACCAAAAAGAAAGCAGGGTGTTGCTATTTTAATATCATACGATAATAGAACGTCACCAAAGCAAAAGCAGGGCCGATTAGACAAAGAAGCCAGTATATCTTCATTAATTAACAATCTACATAAATATCTCACAAATCATGAAAATATGACACCAAATGCTGTGGACTAAATTGTGCTGTAAGACAATCTTAGGAGCGCAAGGCTCGATAAGCCCCCCACACACAATATAGGGAACTCATTTTCAAATACCCACAAGGCATTTAGACAGATCAAACATGACAAGGAACAAACAGGAAAGACGCTAAGCTGATGATACTACACCAAATGTACGTCAAAGACATGTAGCAAATATCCCCCAAACGCCAGGAGAGCACTTCTACTTACAACCCATGGAACATTCTCCAAAAATCATATACTGTAGACCACAGTGAAAAACTACAAATACAAAGATATTAAAGGAATCTTATGCATTCTTTCAGACCACATTGCAATAAAACTCAACATCAAAAACAGGATAAACCCTACAACATAAAAGGACACATGGAGACTAAAAAACACATCCTGAACAATGAATGGGTCGGAAGAAATAAAACGATATAAAAACAGTCCTAGACATGACATGATAATCAATACAGCAAGACATATTAGGCATATGTAAAAGCAGTCTTAAGTGGAAATTTTATAGCTCTAAGTGCCTACAAATAAAAAACGAAAGGAGACAACAAGTGAACACTAAACACTGACTGCCGCTAAAAGTACTTGAGAGACAACAACAAATGAAGCCTCAATTGGCACAGACAAGAGGAATAACAAAATCAGAGCAGGGATCAATGAAATAGAAAACAGAGCAAAAAAACAAGACAGAAAAAATCAAATAATTCAAAAGCTGTTCTTTGAGGAATAAACAAGATAGACAACCTCTAGCACAGTTAACCAAAAAAAAGAAGAAAACGTCCAATCAATATAATCTGTGTAAGAGGGGAAATTAATTAAAAAGAGTCCAGACAATTACGGATTTACTTCAAAAACCTTTATTCTATTAAGTTTGAAAAACCTAGAAGAAAAGGATAAATATCTGAAATCTTGGGAAGCAACAAAGCCACCAAGAGAGATCACAGCGTAAACAGCCATAAAGGGGTGAGCAATTGAAGATGTAAGAAAGCACCTCCCACCAAAAATTGCCCGGGCCCAGATGGTGTTCAACGCAATTTTAAAACATTTTAAAGAAACTTACAACCATTAATATTCAAGTTGTGTAGAAGGATAAAACGGGAGGGGGTGCTCCCATATTCTTTCTATGAAGCCAGTGTCACGCTAATACCAAAACCAAGCAAAGATGCAACCAAAAAGGATAACTACAAACCCATCTCCCTAAACGAACACGAGTGCCCAAAAATTCTCAATAGGGAGTACTGCAGATCGCATACCAAAGACCCTCATCAAGAAGATTATCCATCTTGACAAAGTTGGATTCATACAGAGATACAGGGATGTTCAAGCATATGAAAATCAATAAAATTATCATAAAGCTATAAATGGACTGAAGACAAAAACCACACCATCATCTCAATTGGACTTGAAAAATCCGTTGGACAATCCGCAGCCGATTCGAGTGATTTAAAGTCGCTATAGGGAACTGGTATTGAGGGATCATCCTTTAATGTAATCAAAGCCAGATACAGGAGACCCACAGCCAATAGCATCCTAAATGGGGGATACGACAGAACATTCCCCTTAAGGGTAAGGAACTCAGCAAGGCTTCCACCTGTCACCACTCCTCTACAATAAAGTGCTTGAAACACATGCTAAGGCAATAACACAAGAAAGGGAAATTAAGGGAGGATTCTAATAGAAAAGGAGAGAAGTCAAGCTGATCCCTTTTTGCTGATGGATATGAATTGTTCCTACTTTAAGGGATGCGAGAGCAACTCTACCGGAAAAGATCCTAGAAATGATTAGTAGCTTCAGTAAGTGGCAAGGAATACAAAATAAAACCTAGAAAAAAATCATGGATCATTTCGTCTCCAGAACAAAACCGAACAGTAGTGGCAGAGCTGAAGAATGGAATAAGACATGGATACCTTCCCCCGCACAATAGCCTCAAAACAATAAAATATCCTAGGAACAACCTAACCAAAGACACCAAGATATCCTACAATAAATTTAAGTCCTTGAAGAAGGAAATTGAAAGAAGACATCAGAAGAATGGACAAACCTCCCATGCTCGGGTGGATTGGAAAAATAAAGTAAAAATGTCCATCTAAACCTACTCTTGTTGTACATATTTAATGCAATCCAATCAAAATCCCCAAGAGCCTTTTCACAGGTTTTGAAAAAAATCCTCAATTTCTTTGGAAGGAACCTGAAATACCCCTAATAGCCAAAGCAGCCCTGATAGAAAAGAGCAATACAAGGGGGATAGCTCTACCAGACGTCAAACTATAATACAGGGCATAGTCATATAGACAGCTTGGTACTGACTGCAAACAGTTTGACCAATGGAATAAAACTGAAGATTCAAATCTGTGAAACAAAACACAATTTCAGTCAGCTCATATTTGACAAAGTGCCAAAAGACCATTGGGGAAAGGACAGCATCTTCACAAGTGGGTGTTGGCAAAACTGGATCACCAACCTGTAGAAGAATGAAAATAAAACCCTACATTAACCCTGTACAAATATCAAGTCCAATTGGATCAAAGACCTCAACATGAAATCCAAAACTCTTGGAGGTGAGAAGAGAATTTGGCAGCAGACTACAAAGAACATAGGTGAAGGAAAAGTCCTTCTTAATCAGACAGCAGCTGCCATGAAATAAGACATCAATTGACAAAATGGGACCCGGTGTACATTGAACTCAAAAGCTTCTTGTACATCAAAGGAAACAATAGGAAGTGAAGAGAAAACCCACCAAGGGAGGAACCTTCACAGCAGATACATCCGCCAAAGCATTAAGTTTCCAGAGTATACAAGCGACTCAAAAAAACAAAAGAAGAAGAAACACTGAATACTCAGAAGGGAGCAAAGAGCTGAACAGAGACTTCAAAAGGAGAAATAGAGATGGCTAAACCCGTAAGAAGTGTCACTCGCTAATATTAAGTGAACAAATTAAAAGCCACACTTAGATACCATCTTACTTACTCTGATAAGACTGGCTGGATCAAGAAAACAAAGTGACCGCAATGCTGGAGAGGTATGAGGGAACGGGGAACAAGCTCAACTGTGCTGGTGGGAATGTACACTTGTGCAACCACGAATGGAAAGCAGTGTTGTGAACCCTTAGAAGACTCAAATGATCCTGCCATTTGACACAGCCAGTCATACGCAATCCTGGGGACAATAGCCACAGACAACTCATCTTACTGCAGAGATCATGGACAGGTAATATTTATTTTGTCTGTTTCACAATAGAAAAATGGGAACACCCAAATGCCCCTCACGGATGAGTGGGATAGAGAAAATGTGGTACAGGTGCACAAGGATTCTTGACAGCGGTAAAAAGGAAGACATCACATCGCCATGAATCAATTTTGCAGAGGTAAATGGATGGAGCTGAGAAGACATCATGTTAAGTAAAGTAACCATTCAAGAAAAACAAACACAAAATGTATAACTCTCACAGTAGTTGGATACTAGTAACCAATAACCCATTATATATTGCTTTTGGAGAGGGATTGAATATTAAAAGAAGCACCGAACAGAATATGTGTCATCAGAAGAACTGACTGATGGTTACAGGTTTACGGGAAGGGGGTGGGAGGAGGGACACGTGTGTATAATTCTATGGTGCCTGTTAATTAACTTGGATCAACAGGTATCCAAGGTTTGCCGCCAGGAACTCCTTCGACATGACACATGGTTGTTTTAGGACTTAGTAAAAGTAATATGTGTAGATTAAACAACATTGGAGTTTAAAGTCTGATAAAATGGTAATGCATCTGATTAATTATGGAGATATAAATGTCCTGTTGTCCCATACATTTGATTACAAAAACTGTAGAGCAAAATGAACTTTGGGATTGGTAACATAAATGGTTTTTCTCTATAATTTATCGCTGCATTGAAGTATCAACCTGTAGCAAGTCTCTTTAGATGGATGATTCTAAGTCGTAAAAGTAAAGTTTGTTTCCGCAAGTTAAGCATATAAGTACCCCAAAACACATGGAGTGAACCATTGACTCAAATCTTGTGCCTTGATCCATCCCTAAGTATGGTATTAATACAACTGCGTCTTCTGGAGACTCATTAAAACCTAAAAAAAGTTGGGGGGATAATAGAATACAGAAAACTTTTCATGTCAGAAAACTGCAATCAAATCTATAAACTACTACGGAAGAGATCTTGTATTGTTCCAACAGGCAAAACTCACAACACTATACTGATGAGAAAAATGACAGCTATTGCGACTGAGATAGGATGTAACCAGAACAGTGCAGAGCAGAGCGGAGAGGACGCCGTCTATACAGTAGAAAGGAAGAAAGCCCAGATTGCCATAAACAGCGACCCCCTCTGGATCCTAACTATAACAAATTATTAGAATGAGTCCCTATGAAACGTTACCTTCTAGTGCCACAAAATGTTGAATACAAGAGAGACTATTCCTTAACCTCCCCCCATAAGAAGAAAGAGAAATATGAATGAGTGAGGTCTTCTCCCTCACTTAGATGATTGGCCAGACCTGGATATGCTAGAGGGAATTCTCTTGATAAAACGTGAATAAAACTGTCTTCTTTAATTGACTACTAAATGGGAAAAGACTGTGGAAGGATTGACCTAACTGTTCAGAACGAAATATTAATCTAAAGTCTTAAGAGAGATGCATAGGCAAAATATATTAATACAGGAGCCTCTGAATCAGACAATGGCTTATGTCTAACCAAGGGATGTGGGCCAAGTGGATCACAAGGCCCCACAAAAGTAAGGGCTCCTTGCCTCTATTTGGTATACTCAGGAGGAGAGGAGATAAGACCTGCTGCCGAAGACCTGAGTATAAAACATGGAAGCAGGATGTATGAGAACGCGACCTTGAAGTGGACATGTGCCCTCTGGAATGCCAGAGAGTGTTACCAAGGCCACTAAAACCATAAAGCAAAGCATGAGGTCTCCCCTGATCAAGCAAGACGACTCCCCTCAGCACTACTACACCTCATCGTCCTGGAAATGAACGTGCAGCAGTGGCAGCCATGTGCTGTTATATCCCAAACTAATTGGCTTATAGGCTCTCTCCTTGGAGAATAAAACCCATGGCTGATGCCACAAGCTAACATCCCTACATGGTTAGGATATGTTATAAGCCACATGAAAAAAGACCAGCGTGTTGACTTGAACACAGGAAAAGTTAATTCATGGATTAACATAAGTCCAAACTCGGTGTCTATCCTAAGAAACCTACCATAACTATATTGTACTGTCTAAATACCTATATATCTAATTGCTTGTCTTCATTAGTAGGATCGAGAAGCTATATATTAAACTGTTTAAATACCTAAATAACTAATTGCATGTGCTTCATATAGTAGGAGTGAAATATATGGCCTTTATGCCTGGACAAGCTGGCAGCCCATGAAAGAAAACAGCCAGAATTGACTAGAGACCAAGACATCAGCTCCAGAAAAAGTAGACTGTTTTGCTTCTCATCCACCTTTGCCCCTTTTCTGAGCCTAGGGAACAATCTGTGGAAGAGGGGGCACGGTAGAATGTAAGGGCTGCGATTGGGGTGAATGGTGAAACTACAACAATATAGACTGGACACTCATTTGATCAACTTGATTGAACATACAAGCCCCCCCCCCCTGCTGGATGGTGGGACCCATGAGCTGTGTGGGTTTGGGCACAACTGCTCACAAATTGGTTTTACATGAAGGATGCTTGTACTCACAGATTATCACCTACTGTTAAAAAAAATGAAAACAAAACAAAACAAAAAAACAGAGAAAGATGCAGAAAAGTTATGGCAGAATGCATGATCTGGGATACGTAGGGATAGGGTGGGGTGAAGGGAAGGGAAGGGGATATATGCCTGAACTGAATTGGAAAATGATGTATGAAATACGCAAAGCATCAATAAAAAAAAGTCATAGACATACTCAAAGAAATCAAGGAATGTAAATAACAAATCAAATAAATAAAGTGAGACAATGACAAATTCACAACATAGGGACAAATGCCAAAAGTGGAAACAGTGAAAATGTCCCATGCTGAAATGATACAGGAAACCAACCAAAGAAACAAGTATTGGGAAGGAACGGACAAGCTCCAGAAGGAAATGGAAATAGTGAAGAAATCACAGGACGAAATGAAAAAGGAAAATGAACACACATCCAAACAGCAGAAAAGGATGAGAGAAAGCCTCAGAAACAGATTAGATGAAGCAGAAAATAGAATCTCAAGTCAGGAAGATAAGATAAAAGAACTAGAATGCTCAAGTAAAGGTTATGAAAAATTAAAAACAAAACGCTAGACTGGAACAATCAGGAAATATGGGACACTATTAAAAGACAAAATGTCTGTATCATAGGGATAGAGAAAGGAGAAGAATCCCAGGACAATGGTATTGATCAGATCTTCCACAGAATAATTGAAAATTTCCACAAACTGAAAAGTGACAAACCCATAAAAATACAAAAAGAACATAGAACACCAAATAGACAAGATCAGAAAAAAAATTCTGCACGCTATATCATAGTTAAAACAATAGATGCTCAAAACAAAGACAAAATACTGAAGGCCACAAGAGAAACACAACAACTCACATATAAAAGGAAATCATTCAGAATTCCAGCTGACTTTTCAGTACAAATGATGAATGCCAGAAGAATGTGGACAAAGTATTCCCATTACTAAATGATTATAGATGCCAACCCAGATTATTATACCAAGAAAAAATGTTGATTATAGTTGAAGGAGAAAGAAAAACCTTTCGTGACATAAACAAGATGAACTATTTCATGTCCAGAAAACCAACCTTTCAGAAAATACTTGAAGCAATTCAAAGTTCAAAGGAAAGAAGCCACTATCCCCAAACAGCTAGAGAGAGTGATGAATAAAAGTATAACTGTGGAAATACAAATCTCGACCAAGGTTGCAAATGGAAAATAAGGTGAAAGGAAGCAACACACATCTCTCAATAATAACCTTAAATATCAATAGTCTACACTCCCCGGTCAAAAGACATAGACTGGAAGAATGGATTAGGAAATAGAACCCATCTATATACTGTCTACAAGAAACCCATCTCACCCTCAAGGATATGCAACAACTTAAGGTGAAAGTATAGAAAAAATATTTCAAGCAAATGGTACCAAAAAGCAAACAGGAGTCGCTATTGTACTATAAGACAAAATAGCCCTCAAATTAAAACTAATCAGAAGAGACAAAGAGGCCCATTACATTCTTATCAAGAGAACAATTAACCATGAAGATTTCACAATCATCAATATATATGCAACAAACTCTGGTGCACTGAATTTTATAAGCAAAATTCTGCAGGCCCCCAAAGCACAGATTAATCCCAGGAAACTAATAGTAGGGGACTCTGGCCAGGTGTGGTGGCACATGCCTTTAGTCCTAGCACTTTGGAGGCCAATCTTTGTGAGTTCAAGGCCAGCCTGGTCTACAGAGTGAGTTGCAGGACAGCTGGGGCTACAGGGAGATCCTGTCTCAAAAAGACCAAAAAAAAGTAATAGTATGGGGACTTCAATACCCCACTGAGCCCTTTGGACAGGTCAACTGGACAAAGAATAGTATAAACAGAGAGACAGCTGAACTGAAAAATACAATGCACCAAATGAACCTCACAGACATTTACCAAATACTCCACCAACACACCAGAGAATATACTTTCTACTAAGCACTCCACAGAACATTCTCCAAAATTGACCACATACTGGGGCACAGAAGAAAAAAAAAAAAAAAAACTCAACAAATACAAAAGAATCAAAATAATCCCATGCATTCTATTAGGCCACAATGCAATAAAGCTCAATTTCAACACCAGAATAAGCCCTACTATCTCTAGGAACACATGAACACTAAACAATACACTTCTGAATAATGAATGGGTCAAGGAATTAATAAAGAAAAATAAAAGTATTCCTGGAACTAAATGAAAAACACTATACAACACAGCAAAACCTATGGGATACTTTAAAAGGAGTCCTAAGAGGGAAATTTATAGCACTAAGTTCCTACATTAAAAGAAAAAAAAAAAACCCAAACAAACAAAAACAAACAAACAAAAACCAGAAAATAAATGATCTAACACTGCAGCTAAAAAAATTTGAGAGGCAACAACTGAATCCTAAACCTAAAAGACAAGATGAAATAACAAAAATAAGAGCAGAGATCAATGAAATAGAAACAAAAAAAGCAATACAAAAATTTCTGAATCCAAAAGCTGGTTCTTTGAAAGGATAAACAAGATAAATAGACCTCTAGCCCAGTTAACCAAAAGAAAGCAAAACTCCAAATCAATAGAATTCAAGATGAAAAGGAAAACACCATGACAAACATTGAAAAGATACAGACAATCATATGAGAATATTTAAAAAACCTATACTCTAATAAATTTGAAAACCTAAGTGAAATGGATGAATATCTGAAATTTTGGAATTCACCAAACCTTACTCAAGAAGAGATTGACAGCTTAAACAGACCATAAGAAATGAGGAAATTGAAATAGTAATTCAAAATCACCCAACTAAAAAAATACCAGGCCCAGATGGATTTACAACAGGATTCTATAAAACATTTAAAGAAGACCACTATACTCAAATTGTTCAAAAGGATAGAAACAGATGGAGATTTCCCAAATTCTTTCTACAAAGCCAGCATCACTCTAATACAAAAACCAGGTAAAGATACAACTAAAAAAGCAAACTTTAGGCCCATTTCATTAATGAACATAGATGCAAAAATTCTCAACAAAATACTTGCAAACTGCATATAGGCACACGTCAAAAAAGATCATTCATCATGACCAAGTACGATTTATAAAAGAGATGCAGGAATGGTTCAGCATATGCAAATCAAAAAATGTCATAAAGCACATAAATGGACTGAAAAGAAAAAAAACCACATAGTCATCTCAATTGATGTAGAAAAGACAAAATTCAACATGCCTTCATGTTTAAAGTCCTAGAAGGAATTGGATTGGAAGGATCATCCCTCAGCATAATCAAAGCCATATACAGCAAACCCATAGCCAACATCATCCTAAATGGGGAAAAGTTAGAAGCATTCTCTTTAAAATCAGGAACCTGGCAAGGCTGCCCCCTATGTCTATTACTCTTCAATATAAGTTTTGGAATGCTTTCTACAGCAATAAGACAAGAAAAGCAAATTAAAGGAGTACTAATTGGAAAAGAGTACCCAAGGAATGCAAAAACTCCACCAAGAAACTCCTAGAAATGATCAAGAGTTTCAGTAAAGTGGTAGGATACAAAATTAACCTAGAAAAATCAGTAACATTTCTTTACACCAACAATAAATAAATGGAGAAGGAATACAAGGAGACACTCCTATTCACAGTAGCCTAAAAAAAAAAAGGCACCAAAGATCTCTACAATGAAAAATTTAAATCCCTGAAGAAGGAGATTGAAGAAAATACCAGAAGATGGAAAGACCTCCCATGCTCATGGATTGGAAGAATTAATATAATAAAAACATCCATCCTACCCAAAATAATATACAGATCCAATGTAATCTGAATCAAACTCCCCATGAGTTTGTTCTCAGAAAAAAATCCTTAAATTCATATGGAAAAACAAGAGGCCCTGGATAGCCAAAGCAATACGGAGCAAAAAGAGCAACATGGGGGATAGCCAAAACAGACTTCAAACTATAATACAGGGTTATAATAATAAAAACAGTCTGGTACTGGCACAAAAACAGACCCATAGATCAACAGAACAAAATTGAAGATTCAAATCTGGGCACATGCAATTTCGGCCACCTCATATGTGACAGGGGAGTCAAGAAGACCCAATGGAGGAAAGACAACATCTTCAGCAAATGGTGCTGACAAAACTGGATCTCAACTTGTAGAAAGATGAAGCTGAACCCCTACCTTTCACCATGTACAAAAATCAACTCCAAATGGACCAAAGACCTCAATGTGAAATCAGAAACCTTGAAAATGATGGAAGAAAACATTAGCAGTAACCTACAAAATATGGGCATAGGAAAAGACTTTCTAAATCACAGGTCAACAATAGACAAATGAGACCTCATTAAACTCAAAAGCTTCTGTACAGAGAAAGAAGCAAAGAAGTGAAGAGAAAACCCACAGAGTGGGAGGGAACCTTCACCAATGATATATATAACTGAGAATTAACATTCAGAATATGTACATTATTCAAAAACCAAAGGAGCAAGAAAACAAACAACTGTGTCAATATGGAGTAAAGAGCTGAATAGAGAATTCACAAATGAAGACATGAAGATGGCTGAGAAACATCTCAAAGTGTTCAATGTTGCTAATGACTAAGGACATGTAAATTAAATCCAGCTTAAGATTTCACCTTACCCCATAAGACTGGCTAAAATTAGGAAAACAAATGACACCAAATGCTGGAGAGGTGGAGAAAGGGGAACACTCATTCACTGCTGGTGAGAATGCAGACTCGTTCAACCCCTATGGAAAGCAGTGCTGAGAACTCTTAAAAGACTGAAAATGAGCCTACCACCTGACCCAGTCATACCACTCCTGGGTAGACTCAGCCTACTGCAAAGATACATGCACATTTATGTTTATTGCAGCTCTCTTCACAATAGCAAGTTGCTGGAAGCAAGCCAAGAGTCTTTGAACTGGTTGAGTGGTTAAAGAAAATGTGGTACATCTACACAATGGAGTTCTATGCAGCAGTAAGAAAAGATGACATCATTAACGTTGCAGGTAAATGTATAAAACTAGAAGACATTATGCTAAGTGAAGTAACACAGTCCCAGAAAAATAAAGAATGGTAGCCCTCATTTGTGGGTGCTATCACCAAATCCCTAGTTACAAAGCAAGCTAAGCTTCATCAATATCATATTTCTTTTTTATCTGAAAGCAGTGGTATCAGTAAAAGGTGAATCCCTTAATGGGCTCTAGAATTAACCTATAACTCATGTTCAGCCTTTGCAATATTGGTATATGGGTGGAGGGTATGTGTGCATATTTTAGAGTAATATAAAATTAAAGGGAAAATGTGAATTCCTAAATACATTTTGGAATTAACCTATAGATTATTTTCAGTCACCATAATTTAGCTATATGTGTAAAATATATGCATATTTTAGTGCAATACAAATTGGAGAGAACAACAACAACAAAAAGGACTAGGTCAAGGAACTGACTGAAAAAGTAAACTTCTGCCCCAAAAAGTAAACCTCTGCAAAGAAACTTTAAAAAGACTGAGAAAAGGATGTAAGATATTTATTGAAGAATGCATAAGCTTGTGTCAGTAGGGGGCATGGAAGGAAAAATATCTCTAAACTGGATTGAGAAAAGTTGTATGAAATGCACAAAACTTCAATAAAAATACTTTTAAAACCCAAATATCCATTTTACAAATATATAAAACTTCATATCACCATCAGATTTCTTTATAAAATAAGTTGGCAACCATATCATTTAATGTTGGAAATGAGGAACCCATCAAGAATAAAGACATGCTTCCTGAAAAGTACTCTTAACTGTGGTGCTACAGAATCTACCAGGTGAACGGCTGGTCCAAAAAACATGTGCAAAGTGGAAACTGTCTCCTTGTATAGCATCTTTCAATTTCTGAATATTATTAGAATTTATCTTAACATCGTATATAAACCCTATTGGCTTTATGCAGATTAGACCAAAAGACAGTTCCCTAAAATATTTAAATAAACTCATATGACTATAAGTTTAGGAATATTCACAGACTATACTAGTGAAATACTATATATTAGAATTTATGTTCAAAGAATGGAAATTAGTTATCCTTTAAGCTGAAAACTTTCATACAAAGAGAGTTTTCTGATTCTACATGAAAGAATGATCTTTAAATAAAGAGAAAATTCCAGAAATATATCCATGTAAATTTCTTATTCACCAGTACCTCCACCTAACATAAAAGAATCTGATATAAAGTAATATTATAGGGTGAGTTTTTTAAATAAAATTTAAAAACATATGTCATGATGATACCTGTGCAGAATTGATTTAGTGACACTTGTATGTATCTGTATTTAGGTTGCTCATTTGAGATTAGATAACTTCTCAGGCAACTAGTCTCTGGAGGAAATTTATTCTCCCTTACTCAGTATCCATTGATTTTCTGTAACTCTTCATCTTGAGGTGGGACCCCGTAAAATTTCCCAATCCATCTTGGTACGTCAACTGATTTTGTCATCACATTGATCTTGTTATGCTCCCATTCTATGGAGATTTCACTGGAACAGCTTCCTTATCATTTCAAGAATTCATTTTCTAATAACAGATATCTTGACCCTCTGACTCTTACCTCACAGCAATGTTCCTCAATGCTTAGGTATAGAAGTTGCTTTGTAGAAGTATCACTTGGGCTCATGCATGTCAGTCATTTTTTCCCTGTGTATGATTAGTGGTAGAACTCTGTACTTCATTTGTTTCCAAAAGGAACTGCTTTTATGAATGGTGAAAGGAACACATAATATAGAGTCATTTATAATATAGTAAGAAATTTTGTTGCTCTAGGGAAGTGACAAAAGTAAGTCCTTTTCTAGGGTCTATGACCTCACCAACAATTTGTACCTGACCATGTTTACAGGACCATGCATGAATTTCCTCCCATTTAGTGGGCCTTAAGTTCAATTAGATAGCTGTCGATAACCCCCAAGGAAAAATTCCAACTACTACACCAATACAGATAATTTCCTGAGCCATTCATTATTGTGGTTCAAACGTTTTAGAGCTGGGTAGGGCCTTTGGTTGGTTTCTCCCTTAACATCTTATGTAGCATCTTTTTTTTTTTTTTAAATAGCTTTTTTTTTTAAATTTCTGTATGTGTATCAATGTACTGTGCACCCGTGTCATGCAATGCCGCGGAGGTCAGAAGAGGGTCTCGGATTCCACTGGAGCTGGAGTTCTCCTGGAATTGGAGTTTCAGACGGCTCTCGGCCGCCATGTGGGTGCTGGGGATCGAACCCGGGTCCTCTGTAAGAGAGGTTGGCGCTCTTAACCGCTAGTTCATCTCTCCAGCCCTTATGATACTATGAGAACTAGTCTTTGGTAAGAAGGCTTCCAGGTCAGTTCCAGCTCATTTTTCCAAGACCCATGTCCAAAGTGAGTCATGTCTTCAGCAATTGGTTGTTATCTACAAGTTCTGAGAGGTGATCAAGGGCTGTGAATAACCTGTATTATTTGGAGAAACTCCTGAACTTCCCTGACCACCAATCACAAGGAGGCTTCCCTTGCTTAGCAATGTGATTTTTGTTATGAAGCCATCAGACATACATATGCACTCACAGTTATGTTATATGGTATTTTTCAGGAGGCTTATTAAATAATACATTTCCTTTTCGCTTTGCACACCATATAAAAATTATTTATCTCTCTTCTTAAGAAAATTCTTAAAAGATATCATCCTGTTTGGCAGGCCTTTTAAACATTTACTTTAAAAACCATCATCTTTATAAGATATTTTATATCAATAAAGTGGTACAGGTGCTGAAATCCCATTTTGAAACCTACTACTGTAGAAGGTTCCTAAAATGTTTATAGATACATACATAAAAGGGGTATACATGGAGCTATGCTGTAAATAGGGGGACACTGTCACCCCCAGAAAGGATTGACTGTCAAATGAAAAGTCTAATATAAGATAGGAGTTACTTCTTTTCAAGGCGATGATCAGAGGAGTCCCATAAACCCCTCAAGTATTACAGGCTATTGCCTTGCTCTTGGTTCCCATCCAGAACTTGATGGTAATACCATATTGCTGAAGACACCTGTCCTAGTTTGCTAACTCTTGCTGTGATAAAACACTGACCAAAGTCAACCTGAGGAAGAAAAAGGCTTATTTGGCTTGAAGTTACATTCTATTATGGTGGGAATGCAAGGCAGGAACTGAGGCAGAGACCATGGAGAAACACTGCTTACCGCCTTGCCAAACTACTTTTCTTAGACAGTCCAAGCTTACCTGCTCAAGGATGACATTGAAAACAGTGTGCTGGTCCCTACTCCAGTATATGGAATAAATTCCCCAACTGATGTTCCCTCTCCTCATGTATGTCAAGTTAACAACTGAGTTTAACCTTTGCAACACCATGTACTTGATTCATGGGACATGGAATAACTAAGCCAGTACAAACCTTGAAAGCCTTATTCTTACTGACTAGCTTTCATACTGATGGAAGGTTCTATACATGCTACTGAGAGCCATGATATATCACTATACATCTTTTAGAATGGCCAAACTGGGAATTATTTAAAGCATGAAACATGGTCTTTTCTATTTACAAAAAGAGCCCTTAAAGATTATGTAGACCCAAAACTGTACACATGGGTGTATATACCACCTTTGCTCTGAATGCTAAAATTTGCAAGCAACCAAATATTATATGGAGGATAACTAGATTAATATATATGTAATAAAATATGATTCAACATTGAGAATAAATGTACTATCAATCCATGAAAAGCTTATGGAAGAAACTTGGTTGTATAATACTAAGTGAAGGAATTTTTTAAGCCAATTTTTTATTGAAGCTCTGTGCATTTCATACAAAATTCCACATCAAATCTAGACCCGCGTCCCCCTCTCTGATTCCCCACTCCCACCCTACCAGATTTCATGCATTCTGCCAAAAATGTTTTTCACCTTTTTCTCAATCGCTCTCAAAATTCTTGGTGCAGAAGTTTACTGTTTCAAGCAGTTCACCATTTCAGACAGCTCTGTTGTTGTTATTGTTGTTATTCCTTCCAATATGCATCATACCAAAATATGCCCATATGCATGTCACATATATCATAGGTTTTAGCATCTTCAGTTTATGATTCTTTTATTAGGCTTAAAGATGTCATGTTGAAGTTTCCTTCTTGGCAAGCCCAAACCACCATCTGTTCTGCCCTTGTGTTCCACACTGGGGTTTTGACTTCCCTTGGTCACCAAATGAGATCCAGTAAGCACCGAGTCCTGTCTTGATCTGCCTGTACTGGTCTCCATGATACAGCCTAGGTAGTCCAATAATGGCAGTCTATACTTTGTAGAGGTAGAAACCCCAGTAGTATTTCAGTCCACAAGTTGGATGTCTCAGCAGTCCCCATCTGGCACTGAAGGTTTGGAGGATTCTTGGAGAGACATGAGACTTCAGTTCATGTTGGAAGGTAGAAAAGCTGTGTCTCACATCTTTGAAGAATAGCAAAAGCAGTGGCAGCCACAGGATAGCTGCACTTGCCAGTAAGACAGGCAAAACACCTGTGTTCTTTTTTATTTTTATTTTTTTACTTTTTGTCTTTTTACTAAGATCTCAAATTTTATACCTGAAGTACAATTTATCAGGACTTACTATTTATATATTTCTGGCTATACTTTCCTTTTTGATGTTTAAGACCATACAGTTAGCCCAGATTAACCAAGGTTTTTGTTTTTTCAATGTCAGTGGAGGATCTGGTCCTCAAGGGTCACTAAGGCTTTTTTGCGGGGGAGGGAGCCCCTGGCTCCTTTTGGCTTTTCAATCATCAGTTCCACCCACTTGAGGACAAAGTCAGATCTTTCCAGACCAGGCTTCCCTTTTTGAAGCATAAGCAGACTTTCTTCTTTATAGACTGGACACTGGCTGAAGTCCCATTAGTGGATCTCCAAGATCTCCCTGCACAGGAAGACTGGTGACTCACATTTGCAGGACGTTTCAAGAGATGCCCCCATGCATAGTCCCCTCTGAGGGCAAGGAACAAAGTTATCCCTTAAGACATTTGGCCAAATTAGTATGGGCATTAAGTATGGTCATTAAGCATCCAGAAAGGCTAAGTTACACCGGCCTGATACTTTTAACTACCCTATAATATTTTAGAAAAGGCTACCACTTACACTCACACATTGTAATTACCATATATAGATGGAGGATATGTAGCCATATTATAAAAAAAGAATGTAAAATTACATGACTTTATACCTGCATGCAAGCTTACTGTTAAAATGTGAATCTCCAAATGTGTTTAGGAATCAATGTATAGTTTATTTTCAGAATTTTTAATTTTGACATGTGTGGAGTGTATATATGCATATTTTGGAATAATATAAAATAAAACAAGAAAAGGCTTGGACAAAAGCTCAAGCAGCCTTGAATAGGAAATACTAAGAAGCACTCCCATAGAATAAATACTGTGGTTAGACATAATGTCATGACAAGCAAGTTTTTTCTGCATTCCTTTGATTTTATATTACTCTAAAATATGCATACATATCCTCCATCCATATACAAAAATTTCCTAACTCTGAAAAGAAATGGTAGCTTAGTTCTAGCACCTGTTAGAGAATTCACAATACAAGAGCACAGTTGTTTTCAGATCACAAGGAATATAACATTAATGTTGCTCAGTTTGCCTTACAACTAGGTAATTGGCACGAGCATCCATAGATGAGGGATACTATTTGTCATTTGTTTTTCTGGGACTGTGTTACTTCACTGAACACGTTATCTTTTAGCTCCATCACTTTACCTGCAAAGTTCATAATGCCATCTTTTTTTACTGCTGCATAGAATTCCATTTTGTAGATGCATCACGTTTTCTTGGGTTGGTTCCAGCTCTTCACTATTGTGAAGAGAGCTGCAATAAACATGGCTGTGCATGTATCTCTTTGGTAAGATGAGTCTTGCAGGTATAAACCCAGGAGTGGTATGACTGGGTCAGGTGGCAAGCTTATTTTGAGTATTGCAAGGGTTCTCCACACTGATTTCCATAGTGTCTGTATGAGTTTACATTCCCATCAGCAGTGGATGAGTGTTCCCCTTTCCACATAACCTCTCCACACTTGCTATCATTTGTTTTCTTGATCCTAGCCAGTCTTATCAGAGTAAGATGACAACTTCAAGTGGTTTTAATTTGTATTTCCTTAATTATTAGCAATGTTGAATACTTTTTAAGATGTTTCTCAGCCATCTCTAATTCTTCACTTGTGAAGTCTCTGTTCAGCTCTTTGCTCCATCTTTTGAGTGAGTCATTTGTTTTCTTTCTTCTTTGTTTTTTTGAGTAGTTTATATATTCTGGAAATCAATGTTTTGCCACATGTATCTGTGGTGAAGGTTTCCTCCAACTTTGTGGGTTTTCTCTTCACTTCCTTGATTGTTTCTTTTGCTGTACAGAAGCTTTTGTATTTAATGAGGTCCCATTTGCCAATTGTCAATCTTATTTCCTATGGAGCTGGTGTCTGGTTTAGGAAGTCTTTTCCTATGCCTATGTCTCAAAGGCTGCTAACAACTTTTTCTTCTATCTCCTTCAGAGTTTTGGGTCACATTGAGATCTTTGATCCATTTGGAGTTGACTTTTGTACAGGAGGAGAGGTAGGGGTTTAACTTTATTCTTCTGCAAGTGGTGATCCAGTTTTGCCAACACCACTTGCTGAAGATGCTGTCTTTCCTCCATTATGTCTTCTTGGCCCCCTTGCTAAATATGAGGTGGCTGAAATTGTATGTGCTCAAGTTTGGATCTTCAGTTTTGTTCCATTGGTTAATGGGTCTGTTTTTATGCCAGCGCCAAGCTGTTTTTATGATGATATCCCTGTAGTTTAGTTTGAAGTCTGGTATAGAGAGCACTTTTTGCTCAGGGTTGCTTTGGCTATTCAGGGTCTTTTGTTTTTCCATACAAAATTAAGGACTTTTATTCCAAGCCTCTGAAGAAACTCTTGGGGACTTTAATTGGGATTGCATTGAATCTGTATATTAATTTGGGTAGAATGGACTTTTTTACTATACTGGTTTTTCCAATCCATGAACATGGGAGGTCTTTCCCTCTTGTTATGTCTTCTTCAATTTCCTTCTTCAGGGGTTTAAATTTTTTTTGTAGAGATCTTTGGTGTCTTGGTTAGGTTGTTCCTAGATATTTTTTGAGGCTATTGTGATTGGGAAGGTCTCCTTGTATTGCTTCTTCAGTTGCTTGTTGTTGGTGTAACAAAAGGCTACTGATTTTTCTAGGTTAATTTTGTATCCTGCCACTTTACTGAAACTCTCAATCATTTCTAAGAGTTTTCTGGTAGAGTTTTTAGCATCCCTTAGGTAAACAATCATATCAGCACAAAGGGATAGCATGACTTTCTCTTTTCTAATTAGTAACCCTTTAATTTCCTTTTCTTGCCTTATTGCCCTAGCAAGTGTTTCAAGATCTATATTGAAAAGGAGTGGAGTCAGGGGGCAGCCTTGCCAAGTTCCTAAGGGGATGATGTTTCTTAGGATGACGTTGGCTGTGCATTTCCTGTATATGGCATTAATTACATTGAGGTATGATTCCCTCCAATCCAATTCCTTCTAAGACCTTAAGCATGAACGGATGCTGGATTTTGTCAAAGGCGTTTTCTGAATCAATTGAGATGATCATGTGTTTTTTGTCTTTCAGTCCATTTATATGTTTTATGATATTTATTGATTTTCATATGTTGAACCATCCCTGCATCCCTGGTATGAACCCAACTTGGTCATGATGGATGATCTTTTTGATGTGGGTCTGCAGTTTGCAAGCATTTGTTGAGAATTTTTGCATCTCTGTTCATTAATGAGATGGGTCTATAGTTCTCCATTTGGTTGTATCTTGCCTGGTTTTGGAATTAGAGTGGTGCTTCCTTCATAGAAGTAATTTGGGGGGGGGGCTGGAGAGATGGCCTAGCGGTTAAGAGCGCCGACCACTCTTGCAGAGGACCCGGGTTCGATCCCTAGCACCCACATGGTGGCCGAGCCATCTGAAACTCCAATTCCAGGAGAACTCCAGTTCCAGGGGATTCCGACACCCTCTTCTGACCTCACGGTGTTGCATGACATGGGTGCACAGACTTGCATGCAGACAGTACATTCATACACATACGGAAATAAATAAAATTAAAAAAAAAAGAAGTAATTTGGGAGATTTCCCTCTGCTTGTATCCTTCTGAACAATTTGAGTAATAATGATTGTAAGTCTTTTTTAAATGTTTTATAGAATTCTACTGGGCCTGGGCTTTTTTTTTTTAGTTGGGAGGTTTCTTATTACATCTTCAATTTCTTCATATATTAAGATGGGTCTGTTTAAGCTGTTGATCTCTTCTTCATTGAGCTTTGGTGATTCCCAGGATTTCCATTTCTCTTAGGCTTTCAAACTTAGTAGAGTATAGGTTTTTGAAGTATTCCTGTATGATTTCATTATCTGTTGTGATATTTTTCCTTTAATCATGGATTCTATTTATTTGGAGTTGTTCTTTCTTTCTTTTGGTTAAGTGGGCTAGAGGTCTGTCGATCTTGTTTATTCTCTCAAAGAACCAACTTTTGGATTCATTGATTTTTTTTTTTGTATTGTTGTCTTTGTTTCTATTTCATTGATTTCTGCTCTGATTTTTGTTATTTATTCCTGTCTGTTGCATTTAGGGTTAATTTGTTGTTTTCTCTCAAGTGTTTTAGCTGCAGTGTTAGATCATTCACCTGTGCTCTTTCTGTTTTTCTAACGTAGGCACCCAGGGCTATAAACTTCCCTCTTAGGATTGCTTTTTAAAGTATCCCATAGGTTTTGTTGTGTTGTATTATCATTGTCATTCAGTACCAGGAATGCTTTTATTTCTGTCTTTATTTCTTCCTTGACCCATTCACTATTCAGGAGTTTGTTTCTTAGTCTCCCTGTGTTCTTGTAAATAGTAGGGCTTATACTGGTGTTGATATTGAGCTTTATTGCACTGTGGTCTGATAGAAAGCATGAAATTATTTCAGTCTTTGTGTATTTGTTGAGGTTTTTTTCTGTGTCCAATTATGTGGTCGATTTTGGAGAATGTTCTATGGGATGCTGAGTAGAAAGTGTATTCTCTGGTATTTGGGTGGAATATTCAGTAGATGTCTGTGAGGTCCTTTTGGAATATTGTATAATTCAGTTCAGATATCTGTCTATTCTTTGGTTGACCTGTCCAAAGGGCTCAGTGGGGTATTGAAGTCCCCTACTATGAGTGTGCTGGGGTCAATCTGTGCCTTGAGGTCCTGGAGAATTGTCTTTATAAAATTTGGTCCATATATATTCATGATCATGAAATCTTCATGGTCAATTCTTCCTTTGATAAAGATAATGGCCTTCTTTGTCTCTTCTGATTTCTTTTATTTTGAAGTCTATTTGTCTCATGTTAAAATAGCCACTCCTGCTTTCTTTTTGGTACCATTTGATTGAAATTTTTTTCTGTCATTCACCTTTAGTGCCTATCCTTGAGAGTGAGATGGGTTTCTTGTAGACAGCATATAGATGGGTTCTGTTTCCTAATCCAATCTCCCAGTCTGTGTCTTTTGATCAGGTAGTTTATTCCATTTAAAGTTATAATTGAAAGATATGAGTTGCTTCCTTTCACCTTATTATCCTTTTGTATTTTTGGTCTAGGGTCCTACTTCTGCTATTTGCCTTTATTAATTTCTCATTCTAGGTGCCTGGGTATAGCTGCACCTCTCTTCTGTCCTTTGGATTGCTTCAAATATTCTCTGATGGCTTGGTTTTCCAGACATGTATTCTATCATCTTGTTTATGTCATGAAAGATTTTTCTCTCTCCTTCAACTATAATCGACATTTTTGTTGGGTATAGTAACCTCGGTTGGCATCTATAGTCCTTTAACACTGGGAATGCTTTGCTCTATGTTCTTCTTGCTTTCATAGTTTGCACTGAGAAGTCACTTGTAATTCTGATGTGTTTTGCCTTATATGTACTTTGCTGTTGTTCTCTTGTGGCTTTCAGAATTTTGTCTTTGTTTTGGGTGTCTAGCGTTTTAAATGTGATATGGTGTGGGGAGTTTCTTTTCTGATCTGGTCTGTTTACAGTTCTACGTGCTTGTTGTATTTGTATGGGTTTGTCTTTTTATGGTTTGGGGAAATTTTTATCTATTATTCTGTTGAAGATCTGATCAATACCATTCTCTTGGGATTCTTCTCCTTCCTCTATCCCTATGATGCTGAAGTTTGATCTTTTCATCGTGTCCCACAGTTCCTAGTTGTTCCACTTTTGTGTATTTTTAAATTTTTCATAATCTTTACTTTAGCTTTTTAGTTGTTCTGTGTTATATTCCAGGTCTGATTTCTTTTTTCTGCTTCCTCCATTATGCTTCTGAAGCTTTTTACCGTTCTTTCCTCTTGATTAGAATTTCATCCTGTGTTTTCTTTAGTATTTCCACTTCCTTTTGGACCTTCTCAATCTTTTCTTGTAGCTCTTTGCTTCACTGGTTGGTTTCCTTTTTCAGTGTTTCCATTTCCTTCCATAGTTTGTCATTCTCTCCTTCTAGTTCTTTCTGGTGTTTGTCATTCTCTCCCTCTAGGTACTTTTTTTGAGTTTTTCATTCTCTCTCCTTAGTTATTGGACTTCTTCTTTATATTCTTTGATTTCTTTGAATATGTCTGCAATTGTTCCTCGAAAATCTGTGTGTTAGGCCACCCCCAGGGGGATCCCACTGTAGGAATCTCCAACAGGGTTGGTAGAACTTGATGTGGTATTATCCTGCACCTTTCCCATATTGTCCCTTTGTCGTGTCCCTGGCATGTGGGTTTCCCTTTGCCTGTATTCCTATATGAATCCCAAATGCTCTTCACTGTGTTGAAGGTTTGCTTTGCTTGCCTCCTTCAGATGAGTTCATTTTTGTTGTTGTTGTTGTTGTTTCTCCTTGTTTATGGAGTGTTGACTTGTCTAGGTTTCAGGCTTTTGAGTTTGTTTATATATTGGAAGTAGCTCACTCTTCCCTTTCTGTTTTCCAAAAAATCTTGTAGGGAACAACTCAGTCGGTACCCTGCTAAACACTGTGCTCACTCTGCTTCTTGCCAGCCAGTTTCTCTAGGTTGTTTCTTGGGCTTGGTGATGAGGGACTAGAGGTGTTTCAGCTTCACTGTTTCATTTATTGCCTTGACTTGTGCCCTGGAATCACTATTGTGGCTGCACTTGGACACTCCCTCAGCAATTCTAGTAGGCCAGAGGAGGGGGGATATGCCTACTCTGTGCTTCAGGTGGTCCTGGGAGATCCCCGATCTAAGCTCTGTGCACTCAAGTCTCACAGTGGCAACAGACCCACCTTTTATACCAGTTAGCAGGGTGACTCCACCCCCACAGCCACACAAGACAACGATTTAATTTTCCAAGAGTCCAATGACACAATTATCCAACAACCCGGTGAGAGAATTATCCAACAATCGGCCTGGCTGAAGTAACTGGCTCCTACCTGTGCTTCAGGTGGTCCTAGGAAATCCCTGATCTAAGCTCTGTGCACTCAGTGAAGGAAATTTAAAAACTCACAAAGTACAGTATATGTAATTTCAAGTATTCAAGAAAGGTAAAGCTCTGTAAATAATAATAAAATCAGTGGTTTCCATGGGCTAGGTCAATGATATATGCAACACAATGATTTTAGGGTACAAAACAGCTTTGTATTGTGCTATAATGACAGGTTCTTGATATACATTTTCCAAATCTAAGAATATACAATACAGAGTTTACTCCAGTGTACACTGTGGACTGTGGGTGATAATGACCTACATTTCAAGGTCATTGATCATAAGAAGGTAACCCTCTTGTACGTGATATTGATTATCTTGATGTCTGCTTATATGTCATGATAAAAGGTTCATGGGAAACATACAAAATACTGGATTTTTTGGTAAATCTTACATTATCATTTAAAATATTATATATAAACTTTAAAAGGTTAGTTGTTCAGCACTAAGTTTGCTCACATGTTTAGAATTTTCAGCTTATACTTAACCATGTTTTAGAATGAAATCAAGAGAGTTGCATATATATGTAATAACTATATTCTTATACTCATTAATTCAAATGGAAATATTTGTTTATTAATAAAGTTCTTTTCCAATGATCTTGGTTAGCTTCTGTCCCCTTGGAACTTGACTCTTTCTTTGTCTGCCTGCTCATTTGTGTCTGCCAGGAGATATTTAAATAACTTACATTTTATAAAGTACATTTATACAAGAGGAAAATTCTACTTTGCTTCAACCTCTGGAAGATTGGCCTTAAACTTTGTTTACAAAAGGAGGGAAAATCATATCAATTTTCCAAACTCCTCACTGATTAAAAGAAACAGCTGAGATTCAAATGAACAGCTCATGTCTCTCCAGCCCTCTTGGGGGAATATAGATTTTGGATTATGCCATAATGTGTAATTTCTCCTTGATTGAGGGGAACAGTGGAACTACCCTAAGAGATGAACTCATAGAAATTTCTATAGATAAACACGTTCAGAGTAAAACTATAAAAGTGGTCATTTTTTTAAGAAAATCTCGGTTTTTTTTAAGCATTCTAATCAAAAGTCACTCTAAAGTTTCTAGAAAATAAATCTATAAGACTGAGAAGACTGAAAGAGATTGAAGAAAAACATGGGTATTGGAAAATACTTAGAATTATTCTCCTGTACATTTATCCCTGACCATCCTTACCAATCTGCTTTACAAAGTGTCCTAGAAGAATATTTCCAGTCCTCAATTACACAGGAAGCTATAGTTTAGCATGACGTAGGTCAGACTCCACTGCCAATCTCCAAAGCTTTCAAACTTCCTTGGTAGTAGAATTTAGATTTAAACACTGTGCTTTATGGAAAGGCATAGTTACTGTGTTAAAATACAGATTGTAAGCAAACATGTTTTAGTAAAACGTAGTTTACAAATGTTACAAATACTTCTCTCACCGCCAATCATGACTAGCACTCATTTAGTTTTTGTTTTTGTATTTTCACTTAGCTAAAGGTACCATAGCCAAGAAGATACAGAATGAAAACAAACAAAGCAGTAATTACTGAAACACAAAAAGGACTAAGAAACAAACAAAATAAATGACAGTAAACAGCTCACACCTTTGAATAACTTTAAATATAAGAGTCACAATTCCTCATTCAAAAGACATGGGTCAATAGGCTGGATTAAGAAATATTTTATATATTTTTTTTCTCTATATAAGAAACTCATCTTACTTTCAAGGGACATGCACCATCTTAAAGTGAGAGAATTGAAAAATAGTATTCAAAGGAAATGGGACCAGGAAACACTTAGGCATTGCTGTCCTAGTATCAGAGAAAAAAAAAATGAACCCAAAATAAATTAGCTGAAAGAAAGAAGGATCTTTATAATGATCGTGGGGAAAAAATTAACCAGGAAGACATAGATGCAACAAACTCTGAGGAATTCAATTTCATTAAAAGCATACTATTGGGACTTCATGATACAAAATAACCCCAAGTCAAAAAGAGTAGGTGATTTCAATACCTTAGTTCCTCCAATGTGCAGGTCATCTGGACAAAACATAAACAGGGCAATATTGGAATTAAATGATATAGTATATCAAATGAACTTAACAAGCTTTTATATTATATATATATATATATAACCTATATATATACCAATATTTGCCCAAATATGAGAAACTGTATATTCTATCTATAGTCCATGGACGAGTCTCTAAAATAGGCCACAAACTGGGACAGAAAACAAATTTCAACAATTATAGAAATATTGAAATAGCTCTGCATATCCTTTATGAGCACAGTGCAATAACACTTTGAAATCAACAGCATAGCTCTAGAGAGACATTTTTAAATTCTTGTAATTAAATGAAAATGAAAACACGAAAAAAAGCTGGATACCACAATATAAGTCCTAAGAGGGAAATTTATAGCTCTAGGCACTTACATTAAAAAAAAAAAAAAAAGGAGGGGCTGGAGAAGAGGCTCAGCATTTCAAAGCAGTGGCTGCTCTTGCAGAGGACCCAGGACTAGTTCCCAGCACTCACAGGACAGCTAACATAACTCCATTTCCAGGGGATCCCATGCCCTCTTCTGGCTTCCGTGGTCATTGCATAACATAAGTGCACTTGCATACATGCATACATACACATAAAATTTAAATAAAAATTAACACAAATAAGTAGTAGCCTCATGATACAATTCAAGAATTAAAATATATAAGAGTAAATCAAACCCAAATACAGTAAATGGGAAGAAATAATAAAAATCAGAGAAGAAATTGAAATATAAACAAAGAAACCCATGCAAAAAATCAATGAATCAAAGAGCTCATTCTTTGAAAAGATAAACAAGAGCCACAGGCCCTCACCCTAATTAATACAAAGAAAAGAATAGAAGATCCAATTAACAGAATCAGAGAAAATGGGGAAACAATGTGAAAGATTAAAAAACTGGAATATTATAAGGGAATATTTTTTAATTAATTATTTATTTAGTTAATTTTTTTATCGAAATCTAGAACCCTTGCCCCCGCCATTCCCCCACCAATCCAGAGCTTCATGCATTGGCCAACATACTTTCATCTCTTTCTCAATCTTTCTCAATATTCTCCATGTTGGAAGTTAACTGTTTTGAGCAAGAAGTTCACTGTTTCAGTCAGTTCTTTGATGCAGTCATTTTCTGTTTGTTGTTGTTGTTGTGTGTTGGTGGGTGGTGTGGTGTGGTGGTGGTGGTGGTGATGGAGTTTTCTAATATGGTCACTCCTCAACTGCTTTGGAAATAAAGCCCAGGGGCCAGTGCTCAAGAATTTTACAACTATGTAATTGGGCACTAGCATCCAAAGATTAAGGATACCATTCTGTTTGTGTTTCCTGGGACTGTTTACTTCATCTCAGCATGATGTCCCTCTGAGCTCCAGCATTTTCTAGCAAAGCTGGCGTATGCTCATCTTTCTTTACGCTAAACATAGACTCCATTGTGTAGATTATACCCAATTTCTCTATCCACTGGTCAGTTGACGGGGTATTGGGTTGGTTCCAGTTCCTTGCTATTCGTGAAGAGGGAGCTGAATAAACATCGCCATGCGAATGTAATCTGCTGCGGGGTATCTTGAGGTATATGCCTAGATGGTAGGCTGGGAGTGGCTAAGTTTCATTCCAATCGTCCAAGGTGTTCTCCACAGACATGGCTTATCCAGTTTACATTCCACCAGAAGTGGATGAGTCTTTCCCATTTCTCACATACTCTCCAGCACTTGTGTATCATTTGTTTCTTGATCCTAGCCATCTTATTGGAGTAAGATTGTATCTTTAAATGGTTTTGATTTGCAATTCCTTAATGATTAGTGATGATGACGCTATTATTAAGAGTTTCTCAGCCATCGTTCAATTCCCTCACTTGTTGAAAAAACTCTGTTCAGCTCTTCTCCATCTATTCAGTGGGTCATTGTTTTCTTGTGCTTCTTGTTTTTGAGTATTATAATATTCTGGAAATCAATGCTTTGTCAGATGTTTCGCTCAGTAGGTTTCCTCCCATCTGGATTCTCTTTACTTCCTTCATTGCCTTCTATTTATGTACAGAAGCTTTGAGTTAATGAGTCTCATTTGTCAATTGTCGACGTGCTAATTCCTTTGCAGCTGCTGTATGATTTAGAAGTCTTTTCCTACATCTATGTCTTTGTAGTCTGCTGCCCACTTTTCTTTTCTATCACCTTCAGAGTTGTGGGGTTTTATGTTGAGGTCTTTAATCCACTGGAGTTGACTTTACAGGGTGAGAGTAAGGGTTATAATTTCTTCGTTCTATGAAGTGGTGAATCCAGTTTTGCCAAACCACATTGCTGAAGATGCTTCTTTTCTCCCTTGTTTCTTTGGCCCCTTTGTCAAATATCAGATGGCTTCAAAACGTGTCATGTGTTCAGTTTGGTATCTTCGTTTTGTTCCATATGGTCAACAAGTCTGGTTTTGGCCAGTACCAGGCTGTTCTTTAATGACTATAGCCCTGTAGTACAGTTTAAAGTCTGGTATAGAAGGGAACCCCCTGTGTAGCTCTTTTTGCTTCAGTGCTTGTTTTGGCTGATTCATTGGTCTTTTGTTGTTTTCAAATGAATTTTCAAGCGAGCTTTTTTTTCCAAGCTTGAAGAAGTAATTTGGGGATTTTATTGGGATTTCCATTAAAATCTATGCAAGAGTTTCGGTTACTAGAATGGACATTTTTACTAATGTTCAATTTTCCCAATCCATGAGCATGGGAGAGTTTTCCATCTTCTGATGTTCTTCAATTTCTCTTCTGTTAAAATCTTAAAATCTATTTAGAGATCTCTTGGTTCCTTGGTTAGTTTGTCCTAGGTATCTTATATGTTTTGAGGCTACGATAGTGAGTTGGGAAGCGTCTCTGAATCTTTTGTTTTTTTTAATTTTATATTTATGTTTATTTTTTTATTTAGTGATTTGTTGCTTTCATTACATCATTTTCCATTCACGTCCGAGGTATATCCCCTTCGCCTCCCCCCGCCACCCACCCTACCCCATCCCAGATCATGCATTCTACCATTAGTTTTCTGCATTCTTTCTCTGCTTTTTTGTTTTATTTTTTTTCATTCATTTTTGTTTAACATAGTGAATCTAGTTCTCCAGTTGCTTGTGTCTTGGTTTAAGTAAAGGCCATTGATTTTTTTTTTAGGTAATTTTTATCCTGCCACTTGCTGAAGCTGTTTTTTAAAATCGGTTCTAGGAGTCTTCTGGTGAGTTTAGTTTTGCATCGTCCTTAAGTAAACAATCATAATCATCAGCAAATAGGGATAGGCTTGACTTCCTCTTTGCAATTCAGTACTCTACTTAATTTCCTTTCCTGCCTTACTGCTCTAGCAAGTGGTTTCAAGCACTAATATTGAAGATAAGTGTACAGGGGCCAGCCTTTCCTAAAGTTCCTACGCTGTTAAGGAGAATATATTCTGCATTTGCCCATTTAGATTCATATTATTGTACTGTGGGTTTCCTGATTACATTGATCAGAACGATCCCTCCAATCCAATCCGTTACTTGTAAAGCATGGACTGGGATGCTGATTTTGATCAAAGTCTTTTCAGCATCGTATTGAGATGCATGGTGTGGTTTTGTCTATTCATGATTATGTGTTTGATGACGTTTATGATTTTCGTAGTGTGAACTATCCCTGTTTCTCTGATATGAATCCACTTGTATGCATGGATACCTTTTTATTGTGGGTCATGTATGTGACTTTGACATTATCTTGTTAGAATTTGCATCTGTGTTCATTAGGAGATTGTGTTGATAATTCTCCCTTTTTCGTGTATCTTTACCTGGTTTTGGTAACAGAGTGATGCTGGCTTCATGGAAGTAAGTTGGGATGAATTCCCCTCTGTTATCCTTCTAGAAAGAGTTTCAATAATAATGCTGTATAGGTCTTTTGAAATGTTTATAGAATTCTGCCATGAAACCGGCTGGGCCTGGGCTTTTTCAAGTTTGGGAGGTTTCTTATGCCCATCTTCAATTTCTTCATGTATTATGGGTCTGTTTTTAGTTGAGAGGTTTCTTACTACATCCTCGATTTCTTCAATATATTATGGGTCTGTTTAAGTGCTGCTCATCTCTTCTTGGTTAGCTTTGGTGATCCAAGGATTTCAGATTATTCAGTCCATTTCTTCTAGATTTTCAAACTTGGTAGAATATAGGTTCTTGTAATATTCCCATATAATTTTCTTGATCTTTTCCTTGTCCGTTGTGATATTTCCCTTTTCATCACAGATTGTATTGATTTGGAGTTGTTCCTTCTTTCTTTTTGTTAACTGGGCTAGAGGTCTGTCTATCTTGTTTATTCTTTCAAAGAACCAACTTTTGGCTTCATTGATTTTTTGTATTGTTTTCTTTGTTTCTATTTCATTGATTTCTGCTCTGATTTTTGTTATTTCTTCCTGTCTGTTGCGTTTAGGGTTCATCTGTTGTTGCCTCTCAAGTGCTTTTAGCTGTAGTGTTAGATCATTCACTTGTGCTCTTTCTGTTTTTCTAATGTAGGCACCCAGGGCTATAAACTTCCCTCTTAGGACTGCTTTTAAGGTATCCCATAGGTTTTGTTGTGTTGTATTGTCATTGTCATTCAGTTCCAGGAATGCTTTTATTTCTTTCTTTATCTCTTCCTTGACCCATTCATTATTCAAGAGTGTGTGGCTTAGTCTCCATGTGTTCTTGTAGGCAGTAGGGCTTATCCTGGTGTTGATGTTGAGCTTTATTGCACTGTGGTCTGGTAGAAGGCATGAAATTATTTTAATCTTTTTGTATTTGTGGAGGTTTCTTCTGTGTCCCAGTATGTGGTCGATTTTGGAGAATTTTCCGTGGTGTCCTGAGTTGAAAATGTATTCTCTGGTATTAGGGTGGAATATTTGGTAGAGGTCTGTGAGGTCCATTTGGAGTATCATATCGTTCAGTTCAGATGTCTCTCTGTTTATTCTTTGTCCTGTTGACCTATCTAAAGTACTCAGTGTGGTATTGAAATCCCCTACTATGAGTGTACTGGGGTTAGTGTGTGACTTGTGGTCCTGGAGAATTATCTTTATAAAGTTTGGTGCACCAGAGTTTGGGGTATATATATATTCATAGTTGTGAAATCTTCTTGGTGAGTTGTTTCTTTGATAAAAATGTAATAGCCTTCTTTGTCTCTTCTGATATCTTTTACTTTGAAGTCTATTTTGTCTGATATTAAAATAGCAACACCTGCCTTCTTTTTGGTACCATTTGCTTGGAATTTTTTTTTCCATCCTTTCACTTTAAAGTGGTGCCTGTCCTTGAAGGTAAGCTGTGTTTCTTATAGATAGCATGTAGATGGTTTCCGTTTCCTAATCGAGTCTCCCAGTCTATGTCTTTTGGTTGGGGAATTTAGTCCATTAATATTTAAGGTTATGACTGGTAGGTTTGTGTTGCTTCCTTTTGCCTTATTATCCATTTGCAGTTTGGGTTTAGGTTTCTACTTCTGCAGTTATGCTTTTATTGATTTCTCTTTCTAGGTGCCTGGGGTTCGTTGAACCTTTCTTCTGTCCTTTGAATTGCTTCAAGTATTCTCTGAAGGGTTGGTTTTCGGACATGCATTCTTTCAACTTGTTTATGTCATGGAAGATTTTTCTCTCTCCTTCAACTATAATTGACATTTTTGCTGGGTATATTAACCTAGTTTGGCATCTATTGTCCTTTAATACTGGGAATGTTTTGCTCCAGGTTCTTCTTGCTTTCATAGTTTGGGTTGAGAAGTCAGTTGTAATTCTGAAAGTTTTCCCCTTATAGGTCACTTGTTATTTTTCTCTTGTGGCTTTAAGGATTTTGTCTTTGTTTTGGGTTTCTAACATTTTAACTATGATGTAGCATGGAGAATTTCTTTTCTGTTCTTGTCTGTTTGGAGTTCTATGTGCTTCCTGTATTTGTATTGGTTTGTCTATTTTTAGTTTGGGGAAGTTTTCATCTATTATTCTGTTGAAGATCTGATCAGCACCATTCTCTCGGGATTCTTCTCCTTCCTCTGTTCCTATGATGCAGAGGTTTGATTTTTTCATAGTGTCCCACAGTTCCTGGTTGTTCCACTTTTGTGTATTTTTAAATGTTTCATAATCTTTACTTGAGGTTTTTAGTTGTTCTGTGTTATCTTCCAGGTCTGATATTATTTGCTCTGCTTCCTCCATTCTGCTTCTGAGGCTTTTTTCCTTTCCTTTCCTCTTGATTGGATGAGTGTTTAATTTCCTTTTTCATTTCTTCTTCTGATTTCTTTAGTATTTCTACTTCCTTTTGGAGCTTCTCAATCTCTTCCTGTAGCTTTTTGCTTCCCTGGTTGGTTTCCTTATCTTTTTCAGCATGGGATCCTTTCAGTGTTTCTACTTCCTTCCGGAGTTTGTCATTCTCTCTCTTTAGGTCCTTCTTGAGTTCTTCATTCTCTTTTCTTAGTACTTTGATTTGCTCTTTATAATCTTGTAGTTCTTTAAGTATGTTCACAATTGTGTGCCTGATATCTGTGTCCTGGGCCATCCCCAGGGGGATCCCACTGTAATAATCTTCCATAAGGTTGGTAGAGCTTGGTGCAGGATTATCCTGCCCCTTTCCCATGTTGTCTCTTCTTAGTTTTCCTGGCATATGGGCTTCTACTTGCCTGTATTCCATTGTGAGTCCCAAATGCCTCTTCACTGTGTTGAAGGCTTGCTTTGCTTGCCTCCTTCAGATGCCTTTGTAATCCCAGTTTTCCGGGAAGGGGGGGTGGTGCTCTTTAGCCTGTGCCCCGGTACCTGCACTTCAGCTGGTCTTGAGAGATCTCAGATCTCAAGACTCACACAACCCTACCTTTTATACCAGCTGGGAGTATAACTCCGCCCCCACAGCCACAAAAGCCAATTAAACCAAAGACAACTGGATTAATGAATTAACTAGATTAAGTCAAACAAGAATCAGCTTTGCTGAAGCACACAGCTCTTACCTACCTACCTGCACTTGCTTTAGCTGGTCACTGGAGATCTCCTATAAGAGAATATTTTAAAAACCTATACTCATGCTTGACTCCTGTCTATCTTGGGCTTGCAGTTTTTTTTCATGTTGTTACAAACAATGCAGGTTCCTAATGTGCAAATACTGTACAGAATACAGATAATACAGTTTCCTCATATTCATGTGCCATCTTGGGCTCTTACAATCTTTCCGCCCTCTTTTCTGCAGTGATCCTTGGCCTTGGAGGAGACAGTGCCATATGAGTGTCCCATTTAGGTTCGATTTATCTGAGGGCTCATATTTTCTGCAGTTTGACTGTGTCTCTGTGTTAATTGCCATTTGCTGCAAGAAGAACCTTCTCTGGTAAGAATTGAAGGATGTACTAATCTATGGATCTATCAATAGGTCATTGTGAGTCAGTGTAATATGTTGTCTAATCAACAGGATAATAGTTGTATGTACTTCTCTATGGCAAGCTCAAGCAAGAGAGAGTCTCCACATGAATGGGGAAAGTGGGCAGGAAACCTAGCCCTAGCTACTGGCAACAGATTGATGCTACAAAAGGAAAAGCGATTTTTTTCCTGATTGGTAAGATGCCTAGTGGGTTCACAGACTTTGGGACATAGAACCACACCCAGTAAGAATTTTGGAGGCACAGACTGGAATTAATAGGCCTTAGAAAACAAGGAAAGCTTCACCCTGACACATCTGAGAGAGCATTAACATCCAGAATATATAAGCTACTTAAAAAACAAAGAAGTAAGAAAACAAATGACGCACTCAAAAGATGGAGTAAAGAGCTGAACAGAGACTTCACCAGTAAGGAAGTAAATATGGCTGAGAAACATCTTAAAAAGTGTTCAACATCATTAATAATTAAGGAAATGCAAGTTAAAACCACACTAAGGTATCATCTCACTCCAATAAAACTAGCCAAGATCAAGAAAACAAAGTACACCAAATGCTAGAGAGGTTGTGGGGAAAGGGGACCACTCATCCACTGCTGGTGGGAATGTAAACTGGTACAACCACTGTGGAAAGCAGTGTGAAGAACCCTTAAAAAACTCAATAGGAGGCTGGAGAGATGGCCTAGTGGTTAAGAGCGCCGACCGCTCTTACAGAGGACCCGGGTTCGATCCCCAGCACCCACATGGCGGCTGAGAACCGTCTGAAGCTCCAATTCCAGGAGAACTCCAGTTCCAGGGGAATCCGAGACCCTCTTCTGACCTCCGCAGCGTTGCACGACACGGGTGCACAGACTTGCATGCAGACAGTACATTCATATACAAAATAAAAAAAAAAAAAAAAAAAAAAAACAATATGGCCTACCACTTGACCCACACCATACCCACTCCGGATATGCCCACAAGACACATCCTACCAACAAGATACATGCACATTTCTTGTTATTGCAGCTCTCTTCACAATAGAGCAAAAGCTGGAACCAACCCAAATGCCCCTCAACTGATGACTGGATAGCAAAAATGTGTGACATCTACACAATGGAGTTCTATGCAGCAGTAAAGAAAATGACATCATGAGCTTTGCTGGTAAAATGGATGGAACCTCAAGCAATTAACTAAGTGAAGTAACATAGTCCCAAGAAAGAAAGAAAAGGTGAGATAGTTTCCCTTCATTTTGTGGAGCTAAACACTAAATCCCCGGTTGCAGGCAAACTGCAGACTTTATTACTATTTTTATCTGAAAGCTAATTGCTATTAAATGTGAATCTTCTTAATGGGCTCTAGAATTGTCTACCACTTATTACCAACACTGTAATAAATATGTATCAATATGCAGTTATATTCTAAAAAAAGAAGAAAAAAAAAAAAGAATTAAGTTATATAACTTTTACTGCATGCTAATTTACTCTTAAAATGTGAATCCTAAATATGTTTAGGAAGAACCTATATTTTATTTTCAGATATTTGTAATTTTTGACTTATGTGTGGAATCATATATATATATATATATGCATATTTTGGAATAATATAAAATTAAGAATTAAAAATGTAATTTAATAACTAAACTGATGAAATACTCAAGCTAATATTGTATAATTATATGTTAAAATATAGCCTCAAAATTCCCTATCATAATTTTTGAATATCTTTTACTGAGAAAACTGTACTATGAAGATTCAACAATACTGCGAAATTTGTCACTGTACCTACATGTGATTTTGCAAGTCACTTGTTTTACAAATTCTCCAAACTATACCAAGTCTTTCAACATATTCATGTTAGTCCTTAAAGAAAGGAGCCTGTACATCTAAGACTCATGGGAAGTACTGGAACAAGGGGTAAAGAGAATGCTAATGCATCACTCAACTCTCATCAGCAAAAAAATCCCTTATACAATAGAAGGCAATGAGCCCAATGTTCACAGACCATTGCGGAAGAAGGGACAGAAAGATTGAAAGAACCAGGGGAAGAGGTGCATGGCCATATGGAAATAGAATCTTACAGGCTCCTGAGACCTGGCTATAAACTATAACAATGATGACAGCATTTACAAGATCCATGAGAACTCAAGCAGACAAAAACTCAGCATAGAACTGTGGAAATGGGCTGCAGGCACCAATGTTAGCCAAAGAACTATTGAGCAGCTGATTACTGCTGGGTGAGGAACAGATGATCTTCTTTAAAGGAGTGACTCTAAATAGGCTGACTAGACCCTAGTGGATGAATGTACACTGAGGAATGTCACGGGACACTAAATTAACTCCATGGGCCTTAACATAAATGCAGGATGCCTAAAATCCAGTGGGGGATGGGCGAGAAGCTATGGGGAGCTGTCAACAGGGGAGAAGGTATGAAGATTACTAAGAAATACAAAAGATTGGGCTCAAGAGATAGCCTAGCGGTTAAGAGCACCGACTGCTCTTGCAGAGGACCCGGGTTCGATCCCCAGCACCCACATGGCGGCTAAGAACCGTCTGTAACTCCAATTCCAGGAGAACTCCAGTTCCAGGGGAATCCGAGACCTTCTGACCTCCGCGGCATTGCACAACACGGGTGCACAAACCTACATGCAGACAGTACATTCATACACATACAAAAATAAATAAAATTAAAAAAAAAGAAATACAAAAGATTTAATAAAATATATAAAAAGAAAGCAATGCTAATAAAATATTTTTAATTAAAAAAACAAGAAATAGGATAAATAATAATGGAGGGTGACTAGTGAGGATGAGGTGGAGATGGGGAGGGAGCCTGAGTATGTCAAAATACATTGCATGAAATTCTTTTTATTTATTTATTTATTTATTTATTTATTTTCTATGTGTATGAATGTACTATCTGCATGCAGGTTTGTGCACCCGTGTCATGCAATGCCACAGAGGTCAGAAGAGGGCATCAGATTCCTCTGGATGGAGTTCTGGAATTGGAGTTACGGACGGTTCTCAGCCGCCATGTGGGTGCTGGGGATCGAACGAGGGTCCTCTGCAAGAGCAGTCGGCACTCTTAACCGCTAGGCTATCTCTCCAGCCCCCCATTGCATGAAATTCTAGAATCAATAAAACATATTGAAAAAGAAAGTAAGTATAAGATACCTGAGGAGCCGGGCGTGGTGGCCCACACCTTTAATCCTAGCACTCCGGAGGCAAAGGCAGGCAGATCTTTGTGAGTTCAAGGCCAGCCTGGTCTACAGAGCAAGTTCCAGGACAGCTGGGGCTACAGGCAGACCCTGTGTCGAAAAGACAAAAAATAAAAAAAAAATAATAATAATAAAATACCTGAGGAAAAATCTATATTCCCTAAGGTAGAAAATTCTAAATAAAATGTATGAATTTCTAACTTCACCAAAACAACAAAACTTAAACCAAGGGGCTAGATCAACAGTTTAAGAGACCCAAATAAGGAGATGGAAACAGTAATAAAAAGTCTTCTGACTGAAGAATGCTCAGGTCCAGATGGATTCACAGCAGAACTCAACCAGACATTCACAGAATGGCTGCAACTAAGTACTTCTTAGATTTATTCAAAATATAAAAATAAACAAAGAGAGCACATTCCAACCCTTTCCACTAGCTAGTATTACTCTAATACTAAAACCAAGTAAAGACACAACATAAAAAGATATTATAGGTCAATATTCCTGTGAATATAGACACAAAAAATCTCAAAAAAATCATCCACCTCAGTCAAATTGGCTTTATCTCAGAGATGCAGAGATGATTCAACACATGTAAGTCAATGAATGTAATGAATAATAGATATTCAGACAGCTAGATTATAGATAGATGATAGATGATACACAGATATAAATAAAAAAGATAGACGATAGATAGATAGATGATAGATAGATAGATAGATAGATAGATGATAGAGACAATAACCACATGATAATGTCAATAGATGCAAGAAAGTTTGACAAACTCCAACATTGCTTCATGATGAATGTCCTAGGAGGGAACCTAGCTCAACAGAATAAAGGCTATATATCACAAACTCCTAACCAACATCATCCTAAATGGAGAAAAACTGGAAATAATTTTTAAAAACTTAAAATGTGGACGGCATAAATTTCACAAGGTCCTACTCCTGCAAGAAGAGGGACAAGCTGTGCAAGGGACAGTTTACTCCAGGATTGAGTTCCCTGATCAATTTTCAATCCCAAGTGGTCAGCATATCCACATATGACCAAATTTCAGTGGGCTAAATAGGATCTGTCTATCACCTATCTATCTATCAATCTATCTATCTATCTATCTATCTATCCATAATTTCTCTCTATTTTCTGTCTGTTTGCTTGTAAAACAGTAATTAAATAAGAGGTCATGAATTTGAAAGGAGTTGGAGGATATAGGAAGAGTTGGAGTGTGGAGGGGGGTAGAAATGATATACAGTACTCAAGTATGAAATTCTCAAAAAATGAAACACACACATATACACATATGCATTTACACACATGCACCTGCACACATACACTCTATACAGAAATCAAAATATAAAAATAATTATTTGACTTCTCTGCCTTTTCAAAACCCTAAAGCAATCACCTATTCTGAAGTAATCATTCAACTTGTTTACTACAGCAGACCATAATACAGTAAGGAATTAAAATAAGCTGAACTGAGAAAAAAAAAGATTTATACAGCAGTTCCTTTCACCCTAAAAAGGGATCCAGTCAACTCCTAGCTAGCTCGATTACAATTTACAGACCAAGAAATATTTAGCTAGTTCTAGATATGGCAATTAACCTATGTTCCATACTATAGATAGATGATAGATAGATAGATAGATAGATAGATAGATAGATAGATAGATAATAGATAGATAGATAATATATAGATAGATGATAGATAGATGATAGATAGATATATAGATAGATATAGATAGATGATAGATAGATAGATAGATAGATAGATAGATAGATAGATAGATAGATACTGTTGTTTGTTAAGGGTATTCCTGCAGCCCAAGGTGGCCTGGACCTCATTATGTAGACCAGGTTGGCCTGCACCTCTGCCTTCTGCAAGCTGGGATTAAAGGCATATGCCACCATGCCTGGCATCAACAATATTTTATACTTTTTAAATTTATTTTTATTCAATACCGATTGCTTTTCTACCTGTGAAATTTCTGGTTTGTTATTATTATTTCATTTAGTGAAAGACATTACATTAGAGTGAAAGGTTTTCATCTCTGGTCACAGTGAATTTATTAACATTTCCAGTTTAATTATGATGTGAAAAATTCCATGACTTGTGTCACGTGGCTGCTGTTTTTCATTGATGCTACTCATTTCCACAATTGCTAACTATTCCAATTAAGTAGTTGGCAAATAAACAGAGGAGCAGTAAAAACAAACAGCAAAATGTAAAACAGTATACTATGTGAATAATATAGGAAAAATTGAAATATATTATAAAAAGTCACCAAGAATAAAAACTTTAATATTTTGCTTATTTTACAAAAGTCACTGATTAGAATACTTTTGTAGTAAATATCACTTTGCTACATATGAAGTTAAAACTACATGGTAAATAAGTGGATTACAAAGGGGGAAAAAAGAAAAACTTTGGATGAACTAATTAGTAAATGAAAAACATCTACAATAAAATCTGAAATTCAGTTAAGGATCAGAAGACAAGTTGAAATGATCTCTCGTGTGTATGGAATGGGAGGTAATATCATGAGAACTCCAACGTTACTGGCTTATGTGATCCATTGAATCTTCACAATGTTCAAACTTCCCATGATACAGTACACAGAAATAGTAAAGAACATTTGAAGTTTAAATGGAAGCACAGAATAGTGCCGACTGCTCTTGCAGAGGACCCAGGTTCGGTCCCCAGCACCCATATGGAGGCTGAGAACCATCTGTAGCTCCAATTCTAGGAGAACTCCAGTTCCAGGGGAATCCAAATCCCTCTTCTGACCTCCGTGGCCTTGCATAACACTGGTGCACAAACCTGCATGCAGACAGTACATTCATACACATACAAAAATAAATAAAATAAAAAAAAAGTGATTGCTTTCAGCTGAGAACCATCTGTAGCTCCAATTCCAGGAGAACTCCAGTTCCAGGGGAATCCAAGACCCTCTTCTGACCTCCGTGGCCTTGCATGACACTGGTGCACAAACCTGCATGCAGACAGTACATTCATACACATACAAAAATAAATAAAATTAAAAAAAAGTTATTGCTTCCAAACAGATATTCAATATTCCCTGGTCAGATTTACGTCATATTTTTGCTTTTATGTAAGAAAAAAAGTTCATTTTGAAAAAAAAAAAAAAAAAGTCACTGATTATTATAAAATCATTTACCAGTCCAACCAGCTGGCTAAGATTACCTCTAAAGAAACAAGAAATTACCCTTTGAAAGTTCCTATGATAAACAGATCTCATTTGCAAAGCAGTACAAGAAATGTTTACTTGGTGGGATTGATTAAAAACATTATTAGATATCCATCAACTCCTCTATTTCCTTCCGTCCTATTTTATTCTATTAAAAACAGTGACAGAAAAGGTCTTTTGGTCCAACATAATCAGATGCAAGCCATTTCAGCATAGAGAAAGGCACTCGGGTGACTGGAACAGGGATGAGCACCCTATATTTTTTATTCTTCTTGAATAAAGTTACTTCAACAAAAATAAATCTTACATTTCATAACAGAGCACTTTACCTTGGAAATACTAATCATCTCAAAAATAAAGCTTTAAATTTTACTTTTGTTGCATTTTCCTATCACTGTTATAGCAGACACTGAGATCATAGAGGTGTGACTAAGGAATTACATCTTTAGTTCCCTTCAAACAAGGTGACCACTCTGTAAGACTTCCAGTTCTCAGAAGCAGTGACTCATCTCCAGGTCAAACTCATTAAAGGTCATCTCAGTAATGCCAGGAAAGGATGTGACTCTGTGCCAAGGCTTTTTTCCCAGCTCAAAAAAGGAAGCAATTTTCATATTTCCAAACAAGTACATGTAGTTTTATTTACAAGTGATGGTGTTTTAGCCAGCCATAGAGCAGACATTCTAAATGAAGTACTCTAAGCAAGTCCTTCAGCACTGAGAACATGCAGCAATTGTGACTTACCACTTTGATCAGGTGTGTGTGGTCAACCATAGGGCTAAAAGCAAACACCAAAACAAACCACACCAAAATAATTCCTGATTATTATAAAAATAATCATCTTCTAATGTTTATTACAATTTCCTGAAGCGAATGACAAAAACAGAATATCATTCATAAGTTTCTGCAACTGAACATGGCAATGCGTTTGAAAAAAAGAACATTTGTTTTTGTCATAATTCCATAAACATATACCCCATATAATTGACTGAAAATAGTTCTTTAAGATTTATGTGTTTTTAATTAATTAACTTATCGTTTATTTTTGGTTTGTGTATGGGTTTTTGCCTGCATGTATATAAGCACATTACATGCAACCGGTGCCTGTGAAGGCCAGAAGTAGGCATTGGATTCCCTGGAGCAGGAGTTATAGATAGGTGTTAGCTCCCATATGGGTGCTAGTAACTGAACCCAGGTCCTCTGCAAGAGCAGTAGCTCCTCTTAACTGCTAAATCATCTCTGCATCCATCTCTGGGTCTTTCTATCCTTTCATATTACAAAATTACAATTGTTGTGTATGTTCTGCCACCTGCAGTTCTGCTAAATTGGGGCTGAGGAAAAGCACTGTACCAAATACAGCATGTTTTCTTGTTATTTTTATATTATTATTAGTATTATTATTATTATTATTGGGTTTTTTGTTTTAGACAGGGTCTTCCTGTAGCCCAGCTGACCAGGAACTCACTTTGTACACCAGGCTGGCCTTGAACTCACAGAGATCTCCCTGCCTCTGCCTCCCGAGTGCTGGGATTAAAGGCGTGAGCCACCACGCCCGGCCAAATACAGCATGTTTAGCCCAGTTTAAATCCATGACCGTAAACTTTTTTTTTTTTTGTATGTGTATGAATGTATTGTCTGCATGCAGGTCTGTGCACCCGTGTCGTGCAATGCCGCGGAGGTCAGAAGAGGGTCTCGGATTCCCCTGGAACTGGAGTTCTCCTGGAATTGGAGTTACAGACGGTTCTTAGCCGCCATGTGGGTGCTGGGGATCGAACCCGGGTCCTCTGCAAGAGCGTCGGTGCTCTTAACCGCTAGGCTATCTCTCCAGCCCTGACCGTAAACTTTAAGAGTCCATACTGTCATGGAGAAAGAAGCCCTATCATGGTTTCCTTGTCTGTTCCCTCATTCTGCATTCTCCAGTTTTTTCCAATGCTATGGAAAATACTTGAAAAGAAGTAACTTAAATGAAGAGGAGGGGCTTATTTCATCTCAGAATTCAATGAGATACTGCATATCAATACAGGAGAAGCATAGAGTATGAGGAGTGTGATGCAGCCAGCCAAGTTGTACCCATAATCAGAAAGCCAGGGAAATGACTGTTGAAAGGAGAGCAAAATGGGGCCGATGGGCAGCAAAGCCTTCTACGATTCAGTCCTGGTCCCTCTGGGACTTCATTCCTTATTAGTTTTCCTTCTTGGCTTAGTGCCAGCCACACCTGTCACCTGCTCTCCTTGTACACTATCCACACTTAAGTGCAAAAGTCCAGTGCTGCTCTTCGTGTGCTCCGCCCCTCTTTCCATATGCTATTGCAGCCTGGTCTGCTTTGAGTGTTTGCCTTGGCTCCTGCTCAAGGATCATATCCTGATGATCTTGTGAAACACTGCACCTGCCTCTCACTGTTCACTCTCCATATATCCTTTCTGATGACTTTGTTATTACCTTGTGAAACACACTAACTCTCACTCCATATATACCCCTTCCCATGAGTCTGTTTCATTATTTTTTACTTTAGTTTATATAATTTTTTAAAAATCTAATACAGAATCCTTCACTTCATTTTCTTCATTTTTATTTTATTTCAATTGTTAGTATGGTAGCCTATAAACTCAGAAAAGCAGTATTTATTTTTCTGTTTCCAATTTGAGTAATGTTTAAATATAGATACTTGATACACATTTGTAGAGTGAATACTTAGTCCACTTATAATGTGGAAAAGAAATGATCTCATACTGAATTTCTAGAAAACAAAAGGAATGAAATGGTACCAGAAAAAGAATAAAGCTCTTTAAAATCTTTTCAAAAAGTTTAGAAAGAATAAACTAAAAAAATGAAAGAAAATAAAGGGAAATGCTGTTTAAGAAGATAAAGTAATTTGCAACTTATTTTAGTTTTAATATTGGGTAAAATCTTAGATCTTCAACGAATTTTAAAATACCTTTTAATGAAATTGATAGCTAATAAACATGCAAATGAATTGCATAAATATGTGATTATATATAGATGTCAATATAAGACCCTGGAGATAAATTTTTAATATGTCAGTAAAATTAAATAGTATAAAACATATATATACCTTGTCTGTGTGTTTCTCTGTTAATATCTGCTAAAATATAAATAAAACTGCTCAGCAAACTGGCATCGCATGTTGCTCTATCTTTTAAGATACAGGACAAAATTACTATTACTTTATTTGAAAATAAGACCTTCTAAAGGTCAAACTCTAGGAACTTTCACTCACAATGCACACATTATATACCATCTTTGGTGGATGGGGTTGGCATTGTCTTTGCCTAGGTGAGTAAATGACACTTAAATGAAAGGGGTTATTCCTATTCCTCCTTGCAGTTTGGTAAGTCAACTACCTCAGCCTTCAAACACTTTCAAACCATAATTTGTGGTGATGATTACTTGTAGCCCTGACATATTTCTTTGTATTTAGAACTGCTCTATTATCTATTTAGACTTCTTGCCCTATTTTATCTCATTTTTCTGTTCTATTGAAAATATTATATTTTTCTACACATGTTCCATACTCTTAGCATTCTGTTGATCTGGTCCTTGAATAGATTGGTAAATATCTAACTTAGTCAATAGTACTATTATCTCTTGAATGCATAGACTCAATAAATAAATGAAGAATATTAATTACTCATGTAATATTTTATTTATTTATGTATTTATTTATTTCGAGAATATCTCATCTTTATCCCAAGGTACAGGAGTAGCTTGGACCCGACTGTGTAGAAATTCCTGCTATAGAAGCTCTGATGACCCTCCTGTCTCATTTTCCTTAATCTCGATAGTAGAGCCACTCATGGTTTGTTCTGCAGTCTTTCTCAATGTTATTTTTTAAAATCAAGCTGCTTAGATTTCTTTACTATATTTTAAACTTCTTTATATATTGCACTTGTCGTTTGGTTCAAATAGTCTTGCTTAAACCCTGGGTTAGGGTCATTCTTTCCCAGAAAATTTTTTATAAAATGGAATTATTTTTCTGATCTATGATGTTATTAAAGCCTTCGACGTTTGTGTGTGGCATGTTATATTTTCTTCAGATTAACACAAAGGCTTCCTACAGTCAGGGTTCTCTCAAAAATATTTATGCAATCTTTTTAATGTGTACCATATATTTTTCATATGCATATTTACATTATTATATATGCACTATTAAGTACACACACAGTTGTATGCATGTATTATGCTAAGCATACATCCTCATCCTAAGAGAACTTGATACCATCAAAGTATTTTGTATGAAGATAGCAAAAATTCATTAAAAATACAAAACCACTATGTATATGCATGCTCATGTGTATGGATTATTTATCAGATACATCATATATTAAACGCATTATCTGCTAAATACATATTGTACCAAGTAATGTAGCCACTATTTTATAAACATTGGGGCTTATGCCAAAGATGCAAGGTTAGTTAAGTATTCAAAATTCAGTCAATATAATTTAATATCAATCACTGAAATACACTCAAAAAGAGCTTCAGATAAGATTCTCCTTCCTTTGATTGTTGAATAAACCTCTAGCCAAACTTGGACTACATTCTTGTAAAGGACCGGGGGTAACATTTCAGAGAAGGTAGCCCAGATCTTTAGCTTCAGAAAACAGAAGATAATAAATATTTAATGTTTGCAGCTCAGATTTTGTAATAACCTCTTATGTAGTAAGTGATGGGTGATACAGTATGAATGTTCAGTGGATATTTATCAAAGATTTCAAGATATTTTAATGAAGAAAGTGATTATTTTTATTTTATTATTTTTTTTCACATAAATTTATTTTTATTTTTTTTAACAAATCTAGACCTGTGTTCCGGCCCATTCCCCCACCCCGCCAGAGCTCATGCATTCTGCCAAACATGCTTTTCATCTCTTTCTCAGTCTTTCTCAATATTCTCCATGAGGAAGTTGACTGTTTTGAGCAGAAGTTCACTGTTTCAGTGAGTTCTTTGATGCAGTCCTTTCTGATGTTGTTGCTGTTGTTGTTGTTTCCATTATGCATTATGCCCAACTGCTTTGGACAAAAGCTCAGGGGGACCTACATAAGAAATACTTACAACTAGGTAATTGGCACTAGCATCCACAGATGAGGGATACCATTCATCGTTTGTTTTTCTGGGACTGTGTTACTTCACTCAGCATGATGTCCTCTAGCTCCAGCCATTTTCCTGCAAAGCTCGTGATGTCGTCTTTCTTTACTGCTGCATAGAACTCCATTGTGTAGATGTACCACATTTTCTCTATCCACTCATCAGTTGAGGGGCATTTAGGTTGGTTCCAGCTCCTTGCTATTGTGAAGAGAGCTGCAATAAACATGGCCGTGCATGTATCTCTGTGGTGGCGTAAGTCTTGAGGGTACATGCCCAGGAGTGGTATGGCTGGGTCGGGTGGCAAGTTCATTCCAAGTCTTCCAAGGGTTCTCCACACTGCTTTCCATAGTGGCTGTACGAGTTTACATTCCCACCAGCAGTGGATGAGTGTTCCCCTTTCCCCACAACCTCTCCAGCACTTGGTATCATTTGTTTTCTTGATCCTAGCCAGTCTTATTGGAGTAAGATGATATCTTAAAGTGGTTTTGATTTGCATTTCCTTAATGATTAGTGATGTTGAACAGTTCTTGAGGTGTTTCTCAGACATCTCTAATTCCTCACTTGTGAAGTCTCTGTTCAGTTCTTTGCTCCATCTATTGAGTGGGTCATTTGTTTTCTTTTTTCTTTGTTTTTTGAGTAGTTTATATATTCTGGAAATCAATGCTTTGTCAGATGTATCTGCAGTGAAGGTTTCCTCCCACTCTGTGGGATTTCTCTTCACTTCCTTGATTGTTTCTTTTGATGTACAGAAGCTTTTGAGTTTGATGAGGTCCCATTTGTCAATTGTCAACCTTAATTCTTGTGCAGCTGCTGTCTGATTTAGGAAGTCTTTTCCTACGCCTATGTCTTGTAGTCTGCTGCCAACTTTTTCTTCTATTGTCTTCAGAGTTTGGGGTTTCACGATGAGGTCTTTGATCCATCTGGAGTTCACTTTTGTATTTTATCAAGTGAAGACAAGTGGATATATAAAAAATTTGCACTAGAAATCTAAAGCATCTAAATTTTGAGGGATAAAAATCTTGAACAGACATTTCTATTCAGAGTTATAGATAGTAAATAAGTATATCATTTATATTATATAAAAACAAATTAAAACTATAATGAGCATTACTATCGAATAAAATTGCTAAATAATCCAACAGTATCAAGTCTGAGCAAAATCATGGAGTGTATGTTACTCTTATATACTACTAATGATAATGAAAATGCACAGCCAACTCAGAAGGAAGGCTAATAACAATTCAGAAATGACACCCCTAAACTGAAAAGTCCCACACAAAGACTGGTGACTATGTAAAAGAAAAACATGTGGCTCACCATTGTAGCTAAATACAATTTGGCAAGAATCAAGAATAAACCAGGTAACACATACAACAAGCTAAAGAAAAGAGCCTGACACCAAGGCTTCCATAATTAGTGAGACTGTTCATGATAGAACATGGGAAAAGTGAACGGAGAAACAAATAAATCAATATGTGATTGCTGGGGATTTGGAAATCACATATCAAGGAAGCACAGTAGATCTCTTTTGCAGTGTCAAAAATGTTTCTTAATGGGGATGGGGAGATGACTCAGTGATTAAGAGGATTGGCTGCTCTTTCAGAGGACCTAAGTTTGGTTCCCAGCACCCACATGGTAGGTAAAACTGTCTGTAACTCCAGTTCCAGGGATCCAACACTCACTATCTCAACAAATACAAAAGGATTGAAATCATTCAATCAGACCACAGTGTAATAAAGCTCAATATGAACAGAGTAAGTCCTATTAACTACAAGAACACATATAGACTAAACAGCACAGTCCTGAATAATGAATGGGTCAGGGAAGAAATAAAGAGTGAAATAGAGTATTCATGGAACTGAAGAAAAAAGACAATAAAACACAACAAAACATGTGAGATAATTTAAAAGCAGTCTTAAGAGGGAAATTTATAGCCCTAAGTGCCCACATTAAAAAACAAAAAGAGAACAAATAAACAATCTAACACTGCAGATAAAAACACTTGAGAGCAAACAATAAATGATCCCTAAACCCAATAGACAGGAAGAAATAACAAAAATCAGAGCAGAAATCAATGAAATAGAAACAAAGAAAACCATACATCAAATCAATGAATCCAAAACCTGGTTCTTTGAAAAGATAAACAAAATAGACAGACTTCTAGCCCAGTTAACCAAAAGAAAGAAAGAGCAACTCCAAATCAATAGTATTCCTGATGAAAGGGGAAACATCACAACAGACAAATAAAAGATCCAGACAATCATACAGGAATACTTCCAAAACTATACTCCACTAAATTTGAAAACCTACGAGAAAAGGGTGACTATCTGAAACCCTGGGAATCAACAAAGCTTAACCAAGAAGTGATTGACAGTTTAAACAGATCCATAATATTTGAGGAAACTGAAGATGTAATAAAAAAAAAAACCTACCAACTAAAAAAAAAAGCCTGGGCCAAGATGGTTTCACAGCAGGTCTATAAAACATTTAAAGAGGTCCTACAACCATTACTACTCAAACTGTTCATAAGGATACAAACAGAGGGAATTCTCCCAAATTCCCTCTATGAAGCCAGCATCACTCTAATACCAAAACCAGGCAAAAATATCACCAAAAAAGAAAGCTATAGACCCATCTCATTAATGAACATAGATGCAAAAATTCTCAACAAAATACTTGCAAATCACATACAGACCCAAATCAAAAAGATCATCCATCATGATCAAGTTGGATTCATATCAGAGATGCAGAGATAGCTCAATATATGTAAATCAATAAATATCATAAACACATAAATGGACTGAAAGACAAAAACCACATGATCATCTTAATTGATGCAGGAAAAGCTTTTGCCAAGATCCAGCATCCCTTCATGTTGAAACTCCTAGAGGGAATTGGACTGAAGGATACATTCTTCAACATGATCAGAGCCATATATAGCAAACTCACTGCCAACATCATCCTAAATGGAGAAAAATTGGTGCTATTACCCTTAAAAGTGGAAACCTGGAAAGGCTGCCCCTTATTGCCACTCCTCTGCAACATAGTGCTTGAAAAACTTGCTAGAGCAATGAGAAGGAAATTAAAGGAGTACTAATCAGAAAAGAGGAAGTTAAACTATCTCTTTTTGCAGATGATATGATAGTTTACCTAAGAGCTGCTAAAAATTCCACCAGAAAACTTCTAGAAATGATTAAGAATTTCAGTAAAATGGCAGGATACAAAATTAACCTAGAAAAATTAGTATCTTTTCTTTACAACAACAATAAACAAGTGGAGAAGGAATATAAGAAGACCTTCCCACTCACAATAGCCTCAAAAATAATAAAATACCAGGGAACAAGCCTAAACAATGACATCAAAAGGCCCTACAAGAAAAAATTTAAACCCCTGAAGAAGGAGATTGAAAATGGCATCAAAAGATGGAAAGAACTCCCATGCTCATGAATTAGAAAAATTAATATAGTAAATGTCCATTTTACCCAAACCAATATGCAGATCTAATGCAATCCCAATCAAAATCCCCATGAATTTATTCACAGACTTGGAAAAATATCCTTAAATTCATATGGAAAAACAAACAAACAAAAACAAAAAACCCAAAGAGCTAAAGCAACCCTAAGTGAAAAATGCAATACAAGGGGGAATAGCTTTACCAGCTACTTTGACAAAGGGGAAAGGATAGCATCTTCAGCAAATGATACTGACAAAACTGGATCACCAATTGTAGAAGAATAAAATTAAACCCCTACCTCTCACCCTGTACAAAAATAAACTCCAAGTGGATTAAACATCTCAATGAGAAACCCAAAACCCTGAAGGTGATAGAAGAAAGAGTTGGCAACAACCTATAAGACATAGGCATAGGAAAAGACTTTCTAAATCAGATAGCAGTTGCATAGGAAATAAAGTCAAGTGTCGACAAATGGGATCTCATCAAACTCAAAAGCTTCTGTACAGAGAAACAATCAGGGAAGTAAAGAGAAAACCCACCAAGTGGGAATAAATCTTCACCATTGATAAATCTGAAAGAGCATTAACATCCAGAATATATAGACTACTCAAAAAACAAAGAAGTGAGAAAACAAATGACCTACTCAAAAGATGGAGTAAAGAACTGAATAGAGACTTCACCAGTGAGAAAATAAAGATGGCTGAGAAACATCTTAAAGTGTTCAACATCCTTAATAATTAAGGAAATGAAAATTAAAACCACTCTCAGATATCATTTGACTCCAATATGACTAGCTAAGATCAAGAAAACAAAAGACATGAAATGCTGGAGAGGTTGTGGGGAAAGGAGAACACTCATCCACTGCTGGTGGGAATGTAAGCTTGAACAAACATTATGGAAAGCAGTGTGGAGAACCCTTGAAACACTCAAAATGAGCATACCACCTGACCCAGTCATACCACTCCTGTATATATACCCACAAGACTCATCCTACTTCAAAGATACATGTACACCCATGTTTATTGTATCTCTCTTCACAATAGCGAAGAACTGGAACCAACCCAAATGCCCCTCAACAGAGGAGTGGATTACAAAAATGTGGTACATCTAAACAATGGATTACTATTCAGGGGTAAAGAAAGTTGACATCATGAACTTTTCAGGTAAATGGATGGAATTGGAAGCCATTATGTTAAGTGAAGTAACACAGTCCCAGAAAAACAAGTGGTGAATGGTCTCCCTCATTTGTGGATGCTAAGACCAAATCCCCAGTTGACAGGCAACCTGAGCATTATTATTATATTTATTTTTATCTGAAAGCAGCTATGTTATTATAAGGTAAATCTCTGGGGTTTTTTTTTTTTTGTCTTTTTGAGACAGGGTCTCCCTGTAGCCCCAGACCAGGCTGGCCTTGAACTCACAAAGATCTGCCTGCCTCTGCCCCCGAAGTGCTAGAATTAAAGGCATGCGCCACCATGCCCAGCTATAAGGTAAATTTCTTAACAGGCTCTAGAATCGACTCACCACTTATTTTCAGACTCTAATTACTGCATATGGGTGGAAGGTATATATTCATATTTTAGAGTAATATAAAATTAAAGGAATAAAATGTGAATTCCTAAACATAAAAGAAGATTGACAGAAAGATGCAGGACATTTGTGGCAGAATGCATGATCCTGGGTGGGGTGGGGGTAAGGGAAAGGAAAAAAATGTCTAAATTGATCTGAAAAATAGTGTCTGAAATACACAAAACATCAATAAAAGCATAATAATGTCTGAAATGCACAAAACATCAATAAAAGCATTACATTAAAAAATAAAAGAATATTGGGCTGGAGAGATGGCCTAGCGATTAAGAGCACCAACCGCTCTTACAGAGGACCCGGGTTCGATCCCCAGCACCAACATGGCAGCCACGAACCATCTGAAACTCTAATTCCAGGAGAACTCCAGTTCCAGGGGAATCTGACACCATCTTCTTACCTCCGCAGCATTGCATGACACGGGTGAACAAACCTGCATGCAGATAGTACATTCCTACACATGTAGAAATAAATAAAATTAAAAAATAAAAAATAAAAGAATATCAACTCCTGCTTGCTTTTTGGTACCATTTGTAATATATTTTCCAGCCTTTCAGTTTAAGTTGGTCCCTATTTTTGAGGGTGAGATGGATTTCTTGTAAGTAGCATATAGATGGGTTATGTTTCCTAATGCATTCTCCCAGTCTATGTCTTTTGATTGGGGAACTCAGCCCATTAATATTTAAGGTTATTGTTGAGATATAGGTGCTGCTTCTTTTTACCTTATTTTCTGTTTGCATTCTTGGTCTAGGTTTGTATTTCTGCTGTTATATTTTTATTCATTACTCTCTCTAGGTGCTTGAGGATAGTTGTTCCTATCCTCTGACCTTTGAATTGCTTCGAGTATTTTCTGAAGGTTTGCTTTCCTGGACATGAATTATTTCATCTTGTATATGTCATGAATGATTATTCTTTCTCCTTCAACTATAATTGACATTTTTTCTGGGTATAATAATCTGAGTTGGCATCTATAGTCGTTTAGTTATGGGAATACTTTGGTCCAAGTTCTTCTGGCTTTCATCACTTTCACAGAAAAGTCAGCTGTAATGCTGATGGGCTTTCCCTTATATGTAACTTGTTCTTCTCTTGCAGCCTTCAGTAATTTGTCTTTGTTTTGGACGTCTAGTGTTTTAACTATCACATGTCTTGGGGTATTCCTTTTCTGATCTTTTCTATTTGGTGTTCTATGTGATTCTTGTATTTATATGGGTTTGTCATTTTTCAGTTTGGGAAATTTTCTTCTATTATTCTGTTGAAGATCTGATCAATACCTTTGTCCTGGGATTCCTCTCCTTCCTCTATCCCTATGATGCCAGAGGTTTGATCTTTACATAGTGTCCAATGTTTCCTGATTGTTCCACTCTTGTGAATTTTTAAATTTTTTTTCATACTCTTTGTTTGAGCATTGCAATTCTTCCACCTTGTCTTCCAGTGTTGATATTCTACTTTCTGCTTCATCCAATCTGTTACTGAGGCTTGCTCCCATCTTTTCCTGCTGATTGGATGAGTGTGCAATTTCCTTTTTCACTTCATCCTGTGATTTCTTTAGCATTTCCAGTTCCCTTTGGAGTTTGTCATTCTCTCCTTCTAGATCCTTGACTCACTGATAGGTTTCCTGTTTCATTTCAGTGTGGGATCTTTTCAGTGTTTCTATTTCACTTCTGAGCTTGTCATTCTCTCCCTTGATTTCTTTGAGTATGTCTCTTTTTGTTCTTTTAAGATTTGCGTCCTGGGTTATCTCCAGAGAGGACTCATTGTTGGAGTCTTCTACAGGACTACTAGATTTTGTTGGGAATTTATTATTTGCTTTTCCCATGTTGTTGATTTTCCTTTGTGCTCTTGGCATGTGCATTTGATTTGTTGTTTATAATCTAATGTGAAATCCAAGTTCTTCTTCATTTGTTTGGAGGCCTTTTCCTCTAGGTCGGAAAGCTTGCTGTCTCTTCTGTTACTTTGTGCTCTGAGTCACCTTCTCTGTTCCCACTGGGATGGCCACAAAGGAGGGTAGGGGATGGGCAATATTGGTTTTTTCCTGCCCAATTCTGTCACCACCAAGGTAATCATAGGGCCTTACCGGATCCAGTCTGGAAGTTGGAGCAACTCCAGAGATGCTGCACATGAAGCAAATGGGCTTGCATGGTCTTGGAACCCTGCACCTGAAGTGACTGGACTTGGATGGTCCAGGAACCCACCTGCCAAGAAGCCCACCCTGTCACCCTCCCTGAGCCTGAAGTGAAGGGGCTAGGATGGTCGTGGCACCCCGCGCCAGAAGCAACTAGGCTGGGATGGTCTTGGAACCCTGGACTGGCTGCCATGGGGCTGGGATGGTCTTAAGACCCTGGGCTAGAAGCAACGAGGCTCTAATGAGCCTGAAACCCTGCACTGGAGGCGACATGGTTGGGAAGGTCCTGGAACCCACCTGATGAAAAGCCCACCTTACAATTCTTCAAAATTATAAAATAATTAACTGTTAAGAATAACCATTACAGAGAAAAACATTTATAAAGTCAAAATACTTGCCAAAGTTAAAAAACCAAGTCAAATTTACCAAACTTGGTTTGAGTGCACAGGAAAAACTTCCTTGTTTCCTTCCTTTACTCCTTTCTCACTTCTTTTACTCCTCTCCCCTATCTCCTTTTCCCTGTCTCCCTTCCTCCCTCCTTAAATCCCTCCCTAATGCTCTACTTAACTTCCTTCCTTCCTTCCTTCCTTCCTTCCTTCCTTCCTTCCTTCCTTCCTTCCTTTGTTGCTTGCTTTCTGCAGCACAGGTTTGATCTTAGTACTCAGGCCTTCACACATGTTGGATAACTTCTCTACCAAACATAACCACACAGTTGTTGAGATAGAACCTGCATGTTAACCTCCACCTGATTTTTTTATATACACAGTTAAATAATATGTGCTTTCCAAGAGAACCCCAAATCTCATGAGTCAACCAAAGAAGAGGTCAGCATATATGATAGAAATGTAAGTTAACCTACAGACTGCATATCACATGATATTAAAAGACAACCTGGTGGAAGGACCTGTGACAATTCCTCAAAGACTTACTTTTCTTCAAGACGAAACTCTTCCTGCTGGACATTACATCATTTTCTCATATGTCACTCTAATTATGTTTATTGCACTTTGACTCCTTTCATTATCTTTTCTTAGTTTATCATTTAACTAGGAATTGTGCTGCTCTCTCCACACTGGAAATGGTACAGCTTCCAGGGCAAGGGAAACAAGTTGTGTTCATTCATGTGCGCTCACTGGAGAGTGGGTAGCCATTAATTATGCACTAAAATGTTCTTGGCAACAGATTAAGGGACAAAATATTTGCTTTTTTTCAGAGTTCTATTAGGTGAACCCAATGTGAACCACAGAGAAATATGACATTTTTTTATTTTAACTTGAATTACAAGGTCAGGATGTGGATTGTGTCTATTTTGCACATTGTTTTCTATATCACTATAATGATGTTAATGGAATTCTCTTAACTAAACTGTTTAATTGGGTCATCAATCTATTTATTCCATATTAAGAAGAAATTTCATGTTAACATTACTTAATCTACTCAGGGTTAAATTCAGTAATAAAATAGGATTTTCTGAAAGCATCATTATTGAAAAAGAGTTCAAATGGTGGAATATTTTTTTTGCTGTTTATAGCTATTCCAAGCAGAAATTTGAACAAAGAGAAGTATAATAATGTGTATATGAACTCCAGGTACAGTTCCAAAAGCTTCTTCATTAAAAAAGATCTTAAGTCAAAAGTTGCATTCGGCTGTGGATGTTAGTGGAGAAATGCTGCTTATATTTAGTGGCTGAATATTAAGAAAAAACTTTATAAGGAAACTGTTTCAATGGATATCCAATGTTAGTATTTATATGAATTTAAGTTATATCTTATTACTTATATTCATAATTGGCTCCAGGTCTGAGTAATTTCAAACAAATAGCCTAATTTTCCTGGTACTTAGTAGACTTTCAGAAGAGGACAGTTTACCCACTATATAGTTGTCTATGTAAAAATTTTTTAAATAAACATACAATAATCTGTGCCTAGTTCATAGTCCATAAGGGAGATCCTACTACTTTTATCTTGCTAAATGGTCATAGTGTTATACCAACTCTTTTTTTTATTTATTCATTTTGTATGTTTATGAATGTACTGTCTGCATGTAGGTCTGTGCACCGGTGTCGTGCAGTGCCATGGAGGTCAGAAGAGGGTGTTGGATTCCCCTGGAACTGGAGTTCTCCTGGAATTGGAGTTACACATGGTTCTCAGCCACCATGTGGGTGCTGGGGATTGAACCCGGGTCCTCTGCAAGAACAGTCTGCGCTCTTAACCGCTAGGCCGTCTCTCCAGCCCTTATACCAACTCTTAATGATTTATTGTTATATATAAAGAATCAGCAATCTCTCAACTCACAAGAGAAGTTTCTTCTTGCAGTAGACAATGATTTTCAGAGAACTTAAACTGACCAATGTGCAGAAAATAAGAGACTACAGAATAATCAGCCCTTAATGGGTCACCTATGTCATACCCTCTCCCTTGAAGCCGCAGGGGTCATTGTGAATAGGAAGTGGAAAGATTCAAGAGCCAGAGATCCTGGGTGAATACAAGGAAACTGTGTCTTCTGGACACAAAAGGCAGTTAGACTCATATGAGCTCACACCACTTGTGACAGCCTCCACAAGGCTCAAACCAGATAAAATCTGAGCCTGGATGGGAGAGGTAGGCAAAAAGCCCTTGCCCTATCTGAGGTAGCTTCTGGGAGAGAGAGCCTCAGTTTTTATTAAGGGTATGATAATGAGTGGATTAGCCAGGAGCCAGGGATGGATTCTGTATTAGTCAGGTTCTCTAAAGAAACAGAAGCAACAGGATGAATATATATAGCTATATACAATTTATTGATTTGCTCACGTGACAGAGTTCAAGGATTACAACTGCACCACACTGGAAAGGCCGAGACGAGAATCCAGGGAACTGCTCAGTCCGCAAGGCTGGATGTCTCAGTAGTCCCAATCCAGTGCTGAAGGCCCAAATGGGTTCCAGGAGATCTGCCGGTCTCAGTACATGCTGGGATCCGAAAGGTTGATCACAGCAGCAAGACAAACTCACCAGATGAGAGAGGCAAGCTGCAGGAGAAAAAAAGGGGACCAGCTCCTTCTGCCCTGGCCTTAAATACTGCCTGCCAGCAGAAGGTAACGCCCACATTTGGGGTGGGCCATCTGGGTTGAGGCGGTCCAATCAGAAGACCCTTTTTCTCTTATTTGTTCCTTAGTCCAGTCAAGTTGACACCCAGGATTAACCATCACAAGTCCACCCCTTGTCAACTTGACACCCAATAAATAGCCTCTCCTTATGTTATGCTTAAATGTCAATTGCAAACGATGACAGGGTCATAATTCCACCTAACATGTTATAAGTATCTCATGTGCAATAGCAAATCATTATTATCTTAGGTAGGTGGTAATGTCCTGAGAAGAACTTAGTCCATTCAGTATCTAATAACCTAAATATACAACCCTTAACACATATTCAGTTGCACATCAAAAGGGAAACCAAACACAAGTGTACCCACCACCCCTTATATACATATATATAATGTATATCTATATAATATGTATATTATTATATATACTATATATATGACAAGCATTCTTAACCAAATAGGACAACGTTAATATCTATTATAATCCACGTTCTGCAACTGGCCCAGTGGCCTCGCTTAATTTCATGACTACACTTCTTCTCTACGCACCATTCTGTCATTTCCTCCATCAATCAGCACGCACCTATGCAGGTCTTGGCTCTTTCCCTGGAGGGAAGTGACCCATACTTCATCCCTGAAGGGTCTGGGCCATTTATTGTCTTGTCTGGTTTGGGTTGTTGGGTTTTCCATTGACCTTAATCAACAGGACATGGTAGCACCAGAAACACACCTACAGCATCTCCTACCTTCCAGATCATAATCTTCCTGCCCCCAGTTGTGGAGAAAAAGTCCATTTCCCCATGGTAGTCTGGACAATCACTCCTCCTACTACTGTTATTCCTTCCTTAGCCTGTTGGCTTAAAGGCAGTAGAAAGCCCCAAGTGGCCAGAGGCGAAAGTCTAAGCTTCCATTTCAATGGAATAGCTTTGCTGTGTCTCCTGGCAAAAGCACTCCACCCCTCAGTGGAGCCAAACATCTAGCCAGCAGAACACAAGGTCATAGGACAGGAAGAAAAATTTTTCCCTACTGGTCAACTAGGGGTGAAGTTAGTGGAATCATCTCCATTTCCAACCCTTGGTTCCTGGACCCATGAATCCTGGCTACAGGAGAAACAGTACCATATAGTGGATGCTGATTCGATTCCAAACAACTAAGAGTATTGGGGAGACGAAGCTAAATTGGACACCTAGACGTAAAAAAAAATAGAGGACATGTCCATTCTACCGAAACTCTTGTATATGATTTAACCCCCACCCAACCAATCCCCCACCAAGATCTTTGCAGACTTTTTTAAGAAAAAAAAAAAAGTCCTTAACTCCTTTGGAAAAACTAAAGGACCCCAATAGCCAAAAACCAACCTGAGAGGAAAAGACGTACACAGGGGGTATCTCTATACCAGACTTCAAACTAGTACTACAGGCTATAGTCATAAAAAAGCCTGGTACATGGCACAAAAAAACAGACCTGTTGACAATGGAATAAACTGAGATTCAAAACTGAGCACATACAATTTCACCCCACTGCATATTTTTGACAAGGGGCCCAGAAGACACAATGGAGAAAAAGACAGCATCTCAGCAAAGTGGTGCTGGAAAACTGGATCACCACTTTTTTTACATAGAAGATTGAAATTAAAACCCTACCTCTTGCCCTGTACAAAAGTCAACTCCAGATGGATCACAGACTTCACTGTGAAACCCCCAAACTCTGAAGGCAATAGAAGCAAAAAATTGGAAGCAGACTACAAGACTTAGGCATAGGGAAAAGACTTCCTAAATCAAAAAGCAGCTGCGCAAGATAAGGTCGGAACAATTGCCACAATGGGACCTCATTAAACTCAAAAACGCTTCTGTACATCAAAAGATACAATCAAGGAAGTGAGAGAGATCACAGAGGTGGGAGGAACACTTTCACTGAGGAAACATCTGAAAAAGCATTTATTTCCAGAATCTATATTATCAACTACTCAAAAAACCACAAAGAAAGAAAACCAAATGACCCAATCAATAGATGGAGCAAAGAGCTCAACAGCGACTTCACAAGTGCGGAATTAGAGATGGCTCAGAAACAGCTTAAGAAGTGTTCAACCATTCACTAATCATAAGGAAAATGCAAATCAAACCCACTTCAAGATATCATCTTTACTCTAATAAGACTGATAGGATCAAGAAACAAATGCTACCAAGTGCTTGAGAGGTTGAGGGGAAAGGGGAACACTCCATCCACTGCTGGTGGAATGTAAACTTGTGCAGCCACTATGGAAAGGAGTGTAGAGAACCCATGAAGACTTGGAATGAACTTGCCACCTGACCCAGCCATTACCACTCCTAGGCATGTACACCTCAAGAATCCACCCTGAACAGAGATCATGCCAACACCATGTTTATTTCAGCTCTCTTCATACTAGCAAGGAACGCTGGAACAAACCCAACTGCCCCTCAACTGATGAGTGGATAGAGGAACTATGGTTCATCTACACACTGGAGTTCTTATTGGCAGCAGTACGAAGACAAATCATGAGCTTTGCAGGGAAAATGGCTGGAAGCTAGAAGACATCATGCTGAGGAAGTTACACAGTCCCAGTAAAACCCATACGATTGAACAACGACGGATATATGGGCTCCCTCATTGTGATGCTAGTGCCAACTTACCTTAGTGCAAATATTTCTTGTGCAAGGCCCCTAGAGCTTTTTGGTCCAAAGCAATTGGGAGTTGATGCATATTGGAAACAACAACAACAACAACAACAGAAAGGACTGCATCAAAGAACTGACTAAAACAGTGAACTTCTGCTCAAAACAGTCAACTTCCCCATGGAGAATATTGAGAAAGACTGAAAGAGATGAATAGCATGTTTGGCAGAATGCATGAGCTCTGGAGGGGTGGGGGCATGGGGGGACATGGGTCTAGACTTGATAAAAATATATATAAATAAATAAATTAAAAAAATAGAGGACAAAAGGTGAACATTGCGTAGGGGATGGGATGTGGGGGAGGGGTTGAATATGATCAAAATACATTGTATAAAATTCTCAAAAAATCAATAAAAATATTATTGAAATGAATAACAAAATTAAGCATTGCTTCCTATACTGACATTAATATAAAACAAAACTTCAGTTGAAGAAAGGTAGCCTGCTTGGCTTTCCAGCTCATTCTGCATGAATGGGCTACACCAATATTTGAATAAAGGTGTCATCTATTTAACTATATCATTCAGTCTCCACAATGTGTCATTCTATTCCCCAAACAAAAAATAATATTATGAAAGATTGGTATTCATTTACTTTTTTGGGCCTATGGGTTTTATTTCTTTTGTTTTTTTAAGATAAAGTTAAACATCAGATAATATTAGCAAAAATTGTTTGTTTGTTTGTTTGTTTGTTGTTCATTTGTTGTTTGTTTGAGACAGGGCCTGAATATGTAGCCTAGGAAGGCTTTGACTTCATGCTGGCCATCCTAATACCATATCTTGATACTGGTATTAAAGGCAAACACCACTGTACCAACCTAGGCAGACTTCTGGAGTCTATACTAGGAATGAAACTGAGAATCAGCCATACTTCCTGACAACAACAAATTTTCCCCAGGTACCAAAGAAATGGCTCATGGTTAAGAGGGCTCACTGCTCTTGCAGATGACTTGGATATGGTTCCCAGCACCCACATGGGAGCTAATAACTCTGTAACTCAAGTTCTATAGTGTCCAGCACCCTCTTCTAGCCTCCACAGGTATTCCATGCATGTGGATCATTTATATACGTGCAGGCAAAACACTCATTGCCATACAATAAAAATTTTGACAAAATTGTATCTGAAACATATCTATTAGTATTTATTAAACTCTTGCTTTTTATCAAGTTGATAGTATTCAGAAGCACCTTACACTGCAAAGTAAAAGAGAGGGACTTTCTTTGCATTTGCTCAACTATGAATTTCTTTAATTTCATAGTAGTGCAAGTGAGGATGTGACATTAGGTAAATGACTACATGTATGAGAAAACCTGGAATCAGCTATGCAAGAATCTCTATCATATGAATAACTTCAACATAGCAGATGAAACAAATAACCATCAAAAAGGCCATGTAACTTACACATACACACATGCACACATACACAAATACGTCCACCTCTACACATTCTGTACACATATATTTCATTAGGCAGAAACATGGTAAGTTCAATATATATTTTTGTTTTACTTCTCTATTGGAATATATTTTCATATAGGAATATGAAAGAAGGTGCCAGACTTTGAATCAGAGTAAAAAGTTCAAAGGAAATAGTCATTATCAAAAAAATTCTGAAGGTATGAATTCTAGTTGATAACACTTATTTTAGACTTCTGTACAATGATTTGATTATCAATATAGACTCTGGAGTGGATTATAATAATTGGACAAATGTCAGGTAGCTGAAACTATGTGTGCTAACCCAACTACCTAAACTGAAGCAGGAAAGCTAGGAATTTGTTACATTCTTACCACTTTACTTGCTTTCCCTTTTTTTCAAATGTGGAAAACTGGTTAGGTATTTCATAAAAAAAAGTTTCGTAGTTGATTGACAGTTTATTTTATGGATTTGTTTTTGGAGATAGGGTCTGCCTATAGCTCCAGCATATGTACAAAGGCCTATGAAGTCCAATAATCTAATGTTTGTTCTCTGATGCGCTTCAGTGTGGGTCCATTCACTGGAGCCTGGTTAACCTTCCCAGCATCACAGCCTTAGGGAAATCTGATTCTCCTTTTCCCAGCAATGATCAGCTGCCAATAGTTCCTCAGCTAGGATTGGAGCGTCTTACGTGCTTCCTGGTACATTTTACATTTGCCACGTAATTTAATCTGGTTTATAAAGCAGAATTTTTCTGATTTGTTAAATGTACTCACCCAAATGCAGAAAGACTTTCAACATTCGTTAAACTACACTGGGAAACTTGCAACTATAATAATTATACAGCGTTATACTCATCTTGAATGGATGATGCACCTGAAAAGTTACAAATTATTTTAGCAATAGTCTTCAGCTACAATTTTGAATGTGTTTATCCTCTTTTCATATATTTTTAAATTATTTATCATTATGTGTATGACTGTTTTCCCTGAGTGTACAAAAGTGCATCCTTGTCATACAAAGCCATCAGAGATGAGAAGAGGGCATCATATCCCCTGGGGCTAGAGTAATAAATGGTTGTTAGTCATCACGTGGGTGCTAGGAATCAAACTCAGCTCCTCTTGAAGAACAGCTAGTGCTCTTAGCAGTTGAGCCATCTCTCCAACACTGTCTTCTTTCCTTATCAATGACTTAAATGCTAGAATATCTTTAGTCTCTGTATTTATGCAATTACAATTATAAGTAAGGATTGAGGAGTTTTATACAAACTTCTGAGATTTTCAAAATTAGTTATCCACTGTGGCTGTTTAACTTGCAATGGGTAGCTCAATTTCCTGTTGCTAGCATGCTAATAAAAGTGTAGATTTTAAAAATCTATGGTGAGCTTTCCATTAAAGATCCACTACAACAAGCAATATGTCCCATGAAATCTTCTGGGATCATCTGAGCATCAAATAAGTATATCAGAGCTCACATCTACCTGTCTGAAGGCTGACAACGTTGTCCTATTTCCACTCAAGACACAAATTGTTTTCATTCTGCATTATGGACCAAGACCTAGAAAACACATTCTCCTATTGAAAGGTATCCTCTCCATACGGTTATTGAAACAAAATTGATCCTAAAAATAATACCACAATCATTTTCTTCTGTGCTCTGCACTGTACCTTCTACAAACACTGAAAGTAAATTTATAGCACCTGTATATAGATTACACAGCTTCACAGATTACACAGCTACAGGTGAAATCTGAACTCTAGTCTTTATCTATCTATCATCTATCTATCTATCTATCTATCTATCATCTATCTAACATCTGTCAAATCCATGCATATATATATATATATATATATATATATCACATATGGAGAGCTGAGGAACAATGGTGAACATTTCTATTAAGCATATAAGAAGTATGCTTTTTATATATTTAAGTGTGGTGGTACACAACTTTAATCCCAGCACGCAGGAGGCAGAAGCAGGCAGATGTCTGTGAGTTCATGGTCAGCCTGGTATACAGAGCAAGTTCCAGGCCAGCTGGGGCTACAGGGAGACTCTGTCTCAAAAACACCAAGAAAAAGTGAACTTAAAAGATAATTTTGTGTTTCTTACATACCAGCAAGTTTACAGTGAATCACAAGCTAACCTATTTAATTTTTTCAAGGAGATTTTTATATCTTGTCAGATGACTTCCAAGTGGAACTAAGTGTTAAAGAACACTGCAGATCACCTAACCTTAACCAAGTTTCCATCCAAAAGAGCCAGTGTGTTTATGCAATAATGTCTGCACCACATCTCCTCTGGGCTTTGAAAACACTGTACACATGCATTTTACAAAGAATTTCAGCATGGTTTTGCGTCTTTGTTATATATTTGTTTTGAGCATTTTACTTTGGTTTGATAATTTAAGACAGAGCACTTAAAGGAAGAAATAGAAAATACACTGTTTCTTTCTCTTTTTGTCTAATGTGCAAAACTTTCATAAAATAGCCTGAATGTTCTCCACAATCTTTGGACACAAATCTCTCCCTGTTCCCAACCAAGCTAACAGATTCTTCTAGAATTCTGCTTAGAGATATGTAATACACTTTTTTTCTTTATTTCTAGCAACAGTAATTTTACTTTGATCTCACAGCCACCAAAACATTAACCATAAGCCAGCTCATAAACAAAGTGCAAGATAGCAGTGACTGTTCTTTCCAGGAGGAGGTCAAAATCCAGGATTTTTTAAAATAACTATTACAATGAGGAACGGGACACAGCCACAAAAGGAATGGTTATAATTTATGCCTGACTTACTTCAGCAGAATATAGTTTATTTATAAACTGCTTATGGCAAAGTCTGTATGCCCCTGTTCTATGCATGTGCTGAACTGTCTTCTGGTAAATTATTTAAATTACACCTAGCAGTAATTCCTGAGGACTTTCATACTTCATTTTCTCTATTAATGTAACAGGGAAAAGCTGCTTTGCAGGGATTGCTCTAAATTCCCAGAGTGTGAGTTCCAGACTCTGTGTGTGTTGCATTATGCCTGTCAAAAAACTTGTCTTCTCCTGAAATTTATTACTGAAGTTTCTCTACCCGACCTACTCACTGAAGCCTTACAGAAAGCTCATACATGATTTAAGCAGCTAACAGCATTGAAAGAAATAGGTCAGGTTTAAAAAAAAACTGAATTTAAGCTACCTTCACTTATTACTTATGCAAGATTATGCATAATTTAGCACACTGCTGAATATGCAGGGACAGAATAATTGTTTACCAAAATATTTACTCGGAGTTGGTACCCATGTTTCAGTGAGATAAGGTGACTTCTCAGCATTTGCTAATCACTTCTGAATTAAAAAACAATGAGTGAGTTTTTGATTGGGTTGATAGCTGCTTAAGAGTGTATGTAAACAGAGATCTTGTTTAACAACTTCATTGAAGTAAAGTACATGATACTGTTGTGCAGATCGAGTAGTTTCATTAGAGCCATGTCATTTTGAAAACATTTTTCTCCTTTGCTTTCACTATAACCCCCCCTCTCACACACACACACACACACAGAGAGAGAGAGAGAGAGAGAGAGAGAGAGAGAGAGAGAGAGAGAAAGGCACTGCAGAAACTTTCCCCTGCAATTAAGATGGACATTGCATATATTCACATATTTTGGAGCAATGCAAAATTAAAGGCAACAACAAGCACAAAAAGAATTGATCAAAGAACTAACCAAAACTGTAAACTTCTATATCAAGAAAGTTAAAAAAGACTGAGAAAAAGATGCAAGACAGGACTTAACAAATGTGGCAGAATGCATGAATTCTGGTGAGGGGGGCATGGATGGGGAAACAGGTCTAACTTTTATTAAGAAGTGTTGTATGAAATGTACAAATCTCAGTAAAAATTAAAGAGCAAAAAATATTCTCTTGCTGTAGACCTGCTAGCTAATAAATGATGGATTTTGAAAATAAAAAAGATGAACATTACAATAAAAATTTAGAAATATGGCAAAAGGTAAAGGGGTTTTTTAGGTCAGCCATTTTCCAAAAATAACTGTTCACTAGACATTAGTCATTGCTTGAAATACAGTATTTTCTGCTTGTAAGTTTTCATGAAAAAAGTTTAAAACAGAAAAACTAAAAGAAAATAGTCATTGATACTTATCACAATTTGAAGTGAGAGAATCACAGGACAACAACAAAAAAGGGAAACTTTACATAGTATTCTTTAACTAAAATTAGGAAATTCACACATAGAGGGACCAAAATAAATTCCAGTGGTACTGAATTCCTATCTACTGTGAGTACATTATAGGGTCCTCAAAAAATTAAGGCTATCATATAAGCAATTTTCTCAATTATGGGATCTAGCTACAGAAATTGAAACCAAGAAAGCCAAGATATACTAGGTTTCATGTTTAACATAGCATTATTTTCCATAGCTAAGAGTCACACTTATGTTAGAGGCCAGCAATGGATGACAAGATAAAGAAAATATGTTATGTGTCCACAGTGGAATACTTTATATCTGTAAGAAAAAATATTTGCAACCAAACAATATAGAGGCTACTAACTCACATGAAATAAAGCAGAAAGAAAGCCAAGTATCACAAGTTTCTTGCAAATGTGGAAATTGAAAAGAGAATGCCGAGTGGCTGGAGACAGAGATGGCTCAGGGATTAAGAGCACTGGCTGCTCTTGCAACAGACCCAGGTGTGGTTCCCATCACCCTCAAGGCAGCTAACAGCCATCTCTATCTCCAGTTCCAAAGGGTTTGATTCCTTCAGGCCTCTGCAGGCATTGCATGATCTTCGAGAAAACACTCATACATAGAAAGGCAATGCAGACTTCAATGTACACTAGTAATTTGGTAGAAGCTGGAAAGGAAAATATCAGATCAATTTCTATCTTTTCCCTCACAAATAGCCAAAGCCAAACCAAATATAAAGGAAGAAAATATCTTAGAAAATTGATTTATAGTTTAACACTTAATTATGTTTTAATCTAAAAAAAAGAAGAAACTGTGGAATGGCAATAACAATAGTATTTTTAGATAGCATCTTTAAGAAAACATTCCTACAAAAATCAAGTATGGGGGGCTGGAGAGGTGGCCTAGCGGTTAAGAGTGCCGACTGCTCTTGCAGAGGACCCGGGTTCAATCCGCAGCACCCACATGGCGATGAGAATCGTCTTTAACTCCAGTTCCAGGGGAATCCAACACCCCTTCTGACCTCCGTGGCATTGCACGACATGGGTGCACAAACCTACATACAGACAGTACATTCATACACATAATAAAAATAAAAGTAAAAAAATCAAGTATTGAAACAAAAGGCTGAAATTCCTATACTTATTAGGCAAAAGAGGGAGGCTCAGAAGTACGAAGTCATTCTTATCTACATGGCTAGTTTGAATCGAGCCTGCAATACTAGATACTCTGTCTTAAAAACAAAAATAATAACAAAACTCTAATGTAAGAAAAACATAGATGCATCTCTGGAAAGATGTGAATCAAGAAATATGATATAGAAATAACATACAGTTTGTTTCCAAAGGATACAATTTTAATATAGGTGCAATGTACTAGGCTGGTGCAACTTAGCCTTCCTGGGTGCTTAAGGACCATACTTAACATCCATACTAATTTGGCCAAGAGACCTAAGGGGTAACTTTGTTCCTTGCCCTCAGAGGTCAACCAAGTCGTAGGGGATTATGCATAGGGGCATCTCTTGAAATGTCCTGCAAATGTGGGTCACCAGTCTTCCTGTTCAGGGAGGTCTTGGAGATCAACTAATGGGACTTCAGCCAGTGTCCAGTTTATAAAAAGGAAAGTCTGCTCATGCTTCAGAAAAGGAAGCCTGGTCTAGTAAGACCTGATTTTGTCCTATAGTGGATGGAACTGGTAAATGAAAAGCTGAAAGGAGAAAGGTGCTCCCACCCTCCTCCCCCCACCCAAAAAAAACCCGACAGTCCCCTGTCAACTGACCTTGAGAAAACAAAAACCTTGGTTAATCTGGGATAACTGTGTGCCCTTAAGCATCCAAAAGGAAAGTACAACCAGATACAAATAATCAGTAAGACCAGAGAAACTGTACTGCAGACATAAAACTTGAGGTCTTGGTAAAAAGACAAAAAGAAAAAAGAGAGAGTACTGTGGCTTGGCCTGGATTCAATTCTTAGTGGCAAGTGCATCTACCCTGTGGCTGCCACTGCTTTTGGCACTCCTCAAAGACATGAGACACAGCTTTTTCAACCTTCCAATATGGACTGAAGACTCATGTTTCTCCAAGAATCCTCCAAACCTTCAGTGCCAGATAGGGACTACTGAGATACCCAGCTTGTGTACTAAACAGCTAAGGGGATTTCAGCCTCGTCAGAATATAGACTGCCATTGTTGGACTACCTGGGCTGTATCATGGAGGCCAGTACAGGAGTATCACAACAGGACACATGCTTACTGGACTTCATTTGGGGGACCATGGGAGGGAAAGACCGCAATGTGGAGCAAAAGCACAAGATTGATGGTTGCTTGGGATTGCCAAGGAGGAACACTTGAGCACTTCCTTAAGGAAATCATGACATCTATTAGGAAAAAAATGCCCTCCAATTCAAGTGATATGTGTATATATGTATATATACATATATACACTATAACAATACAAGTTGGAGAAAACAATAACAAAAGAACTGAAAAAAACTCTGGGAAGACTCAGAAATAGATGTGGGACATGTATGGCAGAGTGCAGGGACTCATGTGGGGTGGGGGCATGGAAAGGGAAGCGACTCTATATTTGATTGAGAAATGATGTATGACTTATGGAAAAAGTTTAATAACAATAAAAAAAGAAAAACATAAATATAGTAACACACAGGTAATTCCTCAATGAGTGTTTTTTAAATTAATTTTGGTACGTTCATACAATGCATTTTTTTAATTTATTTTTTATGTGTATGAATGTACTGTCTGCATGTAGGTTTGTGCACCCGTGTCATGCAGTGTCATTCAGGTCGGAAGAGGGTGTCAGATTCCCCTGGAACTGGAGTTATAAATGGTTCTTAGCCACCATGTGGGTGCTGAGGATCAAACCCAGGTCCTCTGTAAGAGCAGTCGGTGCTCTTAACCACTAAGCCATCTCTCCAGCCCTGAGCATCTTAAGCATACTTATAAAGGAGGAAGGGGAATCATAGAATTAAAAAAGTTAAAGGGAGTGGTAAATGAGAGGGCAGGGCAGAGGAGGGATAACTGACACTAAAGGCATTTAGAAAAAGCCATGTGGAAACCTAGCACTGTAGAAGCTTCTCGTCCAAAAAAAAAAAAAAATATATACATATATATATATATATATATTTAGAAGAGAGAGAGAGAGAGATTTATTTTATAACAATGAGCTATTGCCCCTACTAGACTCCATAGGCTAGCAAAGTAATAGCCCAATACCAGGAATGGCCTCCCTCTCTTGAAGCTGTTGACCAGGAGACTGATAGACTCACAACCATAACTGGTCATTGTCATTACGTCTAGTTACCTCCAGGACTTCATGGTAAGACCCTACTGCTGAAGATACTTCATACACAACTTGTAGAAAAACCAAGAAGAAATCAAGCTGGTGTTGACTTCAAGGTTTCATCTTTTCTGGCTAGCTTTTATAGAAGGTGCTATGCAAGTTACCTGAGGAGAAACTTTATCAACAACTTTATCCAGCTGTGAATCCTGCGAGGTACAGCAACAACTGGCCTGGAACAGTAATCACATGGGTGCAACAGTGGTACAAATATCAAGTGCACTATCAACACTTTCTAAGTGGATTTAATGTTTGCTTCATAGGATGAAGTCCATACATAACACTTATATAATACTTCCTATATAATAGGAACCTGAGGCTAGACAGGTTAACAGGCATAGGGGACAGCCTAATACTCATTTTTTACTAAGTAGTTATAGTATTAAACTACTCCTAATGACTTATCATTATATACATAGGTTGATGCTTCACTCATCTCTCACCAGAGAGATTTCCTTATGCAGCCGAGGATGATAAACACAGAAACTTACAACTGGCTAATGCACAAAGAACATGAAGTTACAGATTACTTATCACTGAAAAGGAAATATATATCAAACTCTGCCTTCCAAAACTCAGGGAGCATGGCAAAAGAGGAGATGGAAAAAGTGTAAGAGCCAAAGGTGGTGAATGACTGAGGAAGTAGAGTTTTCCAGACAATTGGTCTGTTCTCATATGAACTCACAGCCCTGGTGACAGTACGCACAAGTGCCGTGCTACTTCAAACTAAACAAAATCTCAGCATACACATGGTGAAGAGGGAAGAAACCCCAGCCCATGGAACATTTGACAGCCAGTGGCTGTTTGGAGGGAGACAGTCTCTTTCAAGGATGTGACCCTTGGGAGGTTATTCAGGCTCCAATATATGGACCCACATAGAAGGACATCTGGGAACACATAAATTAGACGCCATATTTTAACGATATGATAATATGAGTATCTATATCATATTATAGATCTCTATATTATATATAAAATAAAAGTACATTAGTTTGGGCAGAAGGAGAGAAAGATAGATACTAAAATACTATTCAATTACATTTTATGAGTTCTCAACACTTTCAATGTAACTGTACAACAACCTCCGAAGCCAAGTTTAATATGTTTTGATGTATCCGTCTCCCTCAATATACGAACCTACTATATAGCTGCTAATCGCCTAGAGCGCGCGCGGTACACGCACAGGTGTCAGGCATCACTTCCGTGGGGCTAGGAGAGATGCCTGCGCGTTACGAAACACGCAAACTGGGCCCTGCTCTTTAAGGCAGCGGCCACCTGCGGTTCGCTCACCGCCCCCCCATGGCGGCTCCGCACGCGAGCTTTCCCTCCGTCTCCAGGGGCCTCTGACCACCCTCCTTACGCCTTCTGCCGTTGTACCTCCTCAGCATTGCACGAAATAGGTGGACCTACTTACATGCAAGCAGGACACCTCATACATATATCTAATTAAACAAGTTAACAATTTTCAAAACGACTAGCAACTTCTTATATGGCTGAGACCAAACACAGGCTTCTAGTGATTTTTAAAGTTTCATTTCTGTGGTTGAGTAGTATAAACTACTTCCTTTAGTGCCATATATAAAAAATATATAAACTAATGCCCTGATTTTTTATAACATTTTTTTATTGATACTTTCGGTGCTTCATACATCATTTTCCAATTCAGTTCAGGCCATATTTCCCTTTCCTTTCCCCCCCACCCCCCACCCCCAAACGAGATCATGCAATTCTGCCATAACTGTCCTGCAAATTTCTCTCAGTTTTTTTTTTCCATTTTTTAGCTATAAGTGAATAATCCATGAGTACAGCATCCTTCATGTAACAACCATTTGCAGGCTGTTGTGCTGTGCCGAAACCCCCACAGCCCCCTTCCAGCGTGGGGTAGGGGTTGTATGAATCAGGTGATCAAATGAGGGTCCAGACTACATTGCTGTAGTTTCACCATCACCCCAATCGCACTCTATACATTCTATACACGCCCCCTCTTCCGCAGATTATTCCTGGGCTTAGAAAAGGGGGCACAGGGGATGAGAACAGAACAGTGCACTCTCTCTGGAGCTGTTGTCTTGGACTCTGGTCAATTCTGGCTGTTTCCTTTCATGGGCTGGTAGTTTGTCCAGGAATAACCTTCGATCCTACTAATGAAGCACAAGCAATTAGATATATAGGTATTTACAATAAACAGCATTATAGTTTATGGTAGGTGATTGGCTATAGAACACACATAGTTTGAGATGAATATCTTGATCCATGAGTTACATTTTTTTCCTGTTAAATATGACAGGGTCTTACTGTGGCTTATGACATTTTCTAACCTGTAGAGGATGTAAGCTTGTGGCATCAGCCATGGGTTATTCCTCCAAGGCGAAGCCAAATAACCAATTAGATTTGGTTGATATACAGGCATATGGCTGCCTTCTGCTGCACAGGTATTTCCAGGCAGGTGAGGTGTTAGCTGGTGTTGACGAGGAGTTTCGCTGCTGACTCAAGGAGACCCGTATTTGCTTTATTGGTTTAGTGGCCTTGGTAACACTCTCTGGTTCCAGAGGCCATCTGTACACTTGCATGTGTGCTCAATACATTCTTTCCCATGTAAACTCAGGTCTTCAGCAGCAGGGCCTATGCCTCTCTTCTTGCAGTATCCCAGTTTAGAGGCAAGGAGCGACTTTACCTTTTGTGGGGCTTAGATCCCCTGGCCAACATATCACTGGTAGAATAATCCATTACATGATGTCAGAGCTCCTATTAGTTATATTTGCTTAAGTGCATAGTTTAAGGACTTTAGTATTATATTGGCTCTGAACGAGAGTAATCATATTTTCCACAGTTTCTTATGTCTATTAGTCAATTAAGAAGGCAATTTTAACCAGTTTTCTAGAGAATTACTCTATAATAGTTTTCTCCAATTTACAGTTGGGAGCGACCTCATCACGTCATATTTCTTCCTTCTTGTTCTGGGGGGAGACAAGAAGAGCTCTCTCATATCAAAACCTTTGCCGGCACCATAGAAGGTAAGTTTCTGTTGGGCTCATTATAAATAGTTGTACAGTGTAGGGGCCACGAGGGGTTTCGATGTTTATGTGCAATATACTGAGGCTTCTTTCCTTCCATTTCAATGTTATACAACGGGTCAACCTTTTAGATTGGTCTTTATCTGGTACAATCCTACTTGATGCAAGCTGTTCTTTTCTTTACTCAGCCATTAAGTTGGTGACAGTTTTTTATTACACACATATCTTTTTTTTTTTTTTTTCCCATAGTAGTTTGTTAAGATTTGAATTGCAAGGGTTTTTTTATGATACTGTCGGTTACAATGTCTTTCTTTCGCCCGCCCACTTTTTTTTTAGAAAAAAAAACACCTGTAGGATACCATCCAGAAGGCATTTGTATTATACATAACTATAAAGGGTGTTTGGAATCAGGGACCAATCAAGGCCCATGATTTCATGTCATCAAATGTATCCCATGTTGGGGTTTTGGTGGGGTGACTAGTAAATATAGAGATTAAAGCTTGGGACAAAAAAAAACAAACTAACTAATATATTTAATGTTAAAAGTCATCTTAAAGGAATTAAGAAGAATGCTACGAACTAACCAAAAAACCAGAGGTGGTACATGTAACAACAGAGAAACTATAAGAATAGCGGACATATTTTTCGGGTGGCCCAATATTGCGACATCAAGCAGAGGGACATTTTTTAGTATGTTTCCAATTGGCCACCAATAGAGAAGCATTTAGTATGGTGAGCCACGGGTATGCACCAGATTATTGCCTCGCAAATAGAGGAGCTAAAGATTAGTCTCTGAAAGAACAAAGTTTTTAGTGTAAAACAAAGATGTGGGACAACCAGGCTATTGTTTATCTCCATGTAACCTCATAATGCATTGCCGCGTTTTTATCATGAGTCGAATAACCCCACTGTTTGTGTTAGAATTACACATAGTTTACTTTTACACGTCAAGTACCCTAAAGCACATGTGATCGCTGTAACAGACAAGCGTCTAGTCTAAAACTGAGTAACTTGTTAAGTCACGTCAATTAAATAAGTGCCAATCGAATATACACACCCGTGTCCCTCTCACCCACCGCCTCTCCCACCCCTTCCAATTCACCAGTTCCCGGTCCGTTTTGCTGATGCAGCCTTTCTGTTGTTGTTTTCTTGGAATAACTATGCAGAATCCCTCGCCACGAGAAATATTTATATCTGTGTTATTGGTACTTTTTATCATCCCTCCACATTGAGGACAAACCATCAGTTGTCGGTTGTTTTTCTGGACTGTGTTACCTCACTTACCTATACTCCTCGCTGGGGGCGGGGGGGTGGGGGGGGGGACGTGGGCGCTTCATATCGTGCGCGGGGTGTCTTGGAATCTGACAAAAAAAAAAATCAAAAAAAATACCAGATTTAACCTGCAGTCTCTCCGCTTGCAGTTTTTCGCCCTGTCATCCGCGATAATACACAAGTCTCACTCACCGTCGCCGGCCTCGTGGTCGGGTTGCTTTGCGGCCTGCCTGGCCATATGCCGTGAGGCGACATGCGAAATCCGAGCCGTCGACCATAGTGTGCTGCTCCATTGTTTCGAGAGTGATGGACGGCAAGCAACGAGAGCATTGCCGTGCACACTGGGGCGACCCTGCTGTTGCATCGGAGGATAAGACAACTGCGTCGGAGAATCTTTCGCATATAGCCGGAAATGAAATCTGGGTTGGGCTAACTCACAATGTTAGAGATAGCGGCGATAGATAAGAGGTGTGACTGTGGAACCACTAACTATTGATTGAGACGAATAGAATCGAGGACAGAAAGTTTTGAGGGGCCCATTTTCCTTCGTGTAAGATGTTAGAGGCCGTACACGGCTGTGGTGCGTCAATAGTCGGTGGGTCGTACCAATGGTGTGTCATGGCGATAGTCAGATTAGTGTCTAGCGGAGAGTACCGGGGTCTCTGCTTAACGAGCGCTCTGGAGGAACGGCGTGCTGTTTTCGCACTGTGATTGATGTTCGCAGGCTAGTCCGCAGCTTTCTCGGAAGCGGACGCCCGACCAACTTCTACTCCTAAAGATTAAAGCGCTACGACTCTTTGCCCATTTTGATACCTCATATTATCGGGTGGCGTGCGGGATCGGAGATAAAGCAACCGGGTGTATAGACCAAGCCATGGGTTATCGGCCGTGCGTAGCGTTGGAACATGCTAACTGACGTCTACGCGGGCGTTTTTTCCTGCGGGGGCCTAGAGTTAGAGTCGCGCGAGTTCGAGTGGGTAGGGGGGGTGTAGACATTGTGTGGGAGGCGTGGAATGATTTAGCGGAAATCCGTCAGTAGTGAGTATGTCGCGTCGGTTACGCACGGGCCGGAAGTCACCGGGCTGGTTCCCCTCATATTACTTGCTATTTTTTGAAGAGAGCTGCAATAAATTTGGATGTGCATGTATCTTTTGCAGTAGAATGTGTCTGTGGTATATACCCAGGGGTGGTAATGACCTGGGTCACCCAATAGAAGGACCGCGTTTTTGAGTCTTCCCTAAAGTGGTTCCTCCATCCTCAGCTTTTTCCCATAGGTGCTCTAAGCTCTACATTAGTTTACATGCCACCAGCAATTGATGGTGGTTTGACCCTTTCTCCACAAACCTCTTCAGCACTTGGAATCATTTGTGTTCTTGATCTTAACCAGTCCTATTAAGTGGAGTAAGGTTATATCTCAAAGTGGTTTTATTTGCTTTTCCTTAGTTTATCAGGATGCTGAACACTTCTTAAAATATTTGTTCTTCCTCGGCCATCTCTATTTCCGCCTCTGTGAAGTCTCTACTCAAATCTTTGCTCCGTTTCTTTTGAGTGTTTCAATTGTTTTCCTTTTCTTTCTCTTCTTTGTTTTTGTGAAGTAGACTTGTATACGACTTGAGATTAATAGCTTTGTCCAATGTGTCATGCGAGTGAAAGGTTCCCTCCTTTCCCTCCCACTCTGTGGGTTTTTTTTTTTTTTTTTATTTTCTTATTTTTTTACTTCCTTGATTTGTTCTTTTGATGTACAGAAGCTTATTAGTTTAAACGGAGATCCCCACACTATTGTCAAGCTGTTGATCTTCTTTCTTGTGACCCTGCTGTACTGATTTAGGACTCTTTTCCTCTATCTTTTTCCTGATAACCTCTTGTCCTTGTGAAGTCTTGTTGCCCAGTTTCCCCCCACCCTCCATCTTCTAAAACACAGTCCTCTTCGCCCCCCTCCACTTCCCAGCTTTTCCCCTATCAAACTCCAACAACCCACCATCCGCGCTCCTTCTCTCCACCAACCGAAACTCCCGAGTTTGGGGTTTGCACCTTGAAGAGTCTATTGGTCCATTACGGGGGGTGACTTTTTTGGATCAAAGGGTGAGAGGTAGGGGTTTAATTTCATTCCTTCTACAAGTGGTGATCCAATTTTGGCCAGCAAACCTTTGCTGAAGATACTGGGTTTGTCCTCCCTCCCAACTTGTGGTCTTCTCGTTCCTTGGCCCCGACTTAGTCAAATATGAAGTAGGTGGGCTGGACACTTGGATACTCGCAATGAGTTTTGGCTTCATTCGCGTTTTCTCTTCATTTCCTTGGTATGGTGGGTACCATTTTTCTGTTTTTTTTTCCACATAAACCCGGCTTGTTTTTTTTTGATGCCTCTAAAGCGGCACTCGTGTATAGTTGCCTATGTCTGGTTCAAAGACAAATACATCGACCACCCTGGTATTGGCTCTTTTTCTCTCCAGTGTTACTGCCTGATATTGTTGTAGATATCATCAAACCCGATTTCCCCAGATATTCATTATCCATTTTTATAATAACTAATCTAGCCACATAGTATAAACACACTTCAGTAGCTGGAGTTGCATTCACTCTATGCTAATTCCTGTATGAGAAATTCACACAGTAAGAAAGCTGGTGGGCTGAAATAATAAAACATTTTTCTTTTAACACTTGGGGTTCAGCAGTTTAAGTGCACTAGCTATTCTTGTAGAGGACTTGGGGTGGGTTCACAGTACCCACAACAAAGATAACAACCCATTGTAAGTTTCAGGGGATCAAAATCCCTCATCTGGTCTCCACTGACATTGCAAAGCGTGGTATTTTTATAAATTATAGGTAATATATATATTATATATATATATAATATATATATTATATATATTAAAATTAAGAAATAATAAGGACTCATTAAATAAGTCAAAATAATCCTTATTGTTAGCACTCTTTTCTGAATTTAAACTTTATTCCTTAATAAAACTAAGACAGATAATGCATGTTGAGGCTGTTCATTAAGGCATTATCAAAAGTAGTTTATGGCCTAGTGTTGTTTCACTTGCCTTTAATCCTGCACTCAGGAGGCAGAAGCAGGTGGATCTTTGTGTTATTAAAGCCAGATTGGCACATAGAGAGGTCCAGGCCAGCTGAGTCTACAAGGAGACCCTGTCTCAAAACAAAAGAAAACAAAACAAAAATAGTTAATATAAAATGTTTATTCCCCAGTGAAGGGGGTACATGCAAAGTATGAGAATTAGTAAAAGTAAGAAGACTGTGGTTTCTTACACATATGTGGCTAGTGTAAAATTTATGGTCTGTTTATAATCGTGACTTTTTTTTGGTCTTTTCTAGAGAGGGTCTCCCTGTAGCATATAATCATGATTTCTATATCGGTACACAATACAAGGTCTTATTTATTTTAGGATTACAGTATACCTCTACAATATATCATACCTCATTATTGGCTAACATTTAGGGTTCTTTAAGTAATACAAAATCCTTTCCAACCAACATTTAGATTTGTCCTGGAAGTCTATATGATACCTAATCCTTAGCTTGAAATTCAGAACAAAGTTGTATTCTATAAGCCTTTAATTATTTTTCCTTCTTTAATATGTTCCGTCAACTTGATAATTATAAATTAAAATCCCTAAATGCATTTGGTGATTGCTGATTTGTATCATTGAGAAATTATATTCTGTTCGATGTGCTAATCTCTGATAATACCATGATTAAAATGAAAACAATCTCTACTCTGCAGGATTTCATACTATATTGAAAATGATTTGATCAACAAATAAAGTCTCTCATCCCAGAGAGAGCAGCATAGCCTATGAGGAGGCCAGGTTCAGGCAGACATCTAGCTCAGTTTAGAAAGTTAATGACAGATTTTCTGGGGCAGAGTATGAACAGGAGTCAGTTCCAGAGTTAAGGCTAGGCAGAGTGTAGTGTGCAATGATGCTCCATTCAATAAACACAACTTATTCATTGCCTTTAAGTTGGGAGAAAGAACTTCTGAGATGGGCTCTTTAGGTTAACACTTCAGTCTTGGACAGTAACTAAATATACACATACATTAAACAAAATACATAATAACTATCAATTAACATTCATCTCTTATTTAAAACAATACAAAATCTTTCTTGTACAATATTCACTACTGCATTGTCCAATAGTTATTGGGGCTTTATCGAGGATCCCAATAATTTCAAGTTAACTTCTGGCTAATACCCCAAATTACATTATTTTTATTTTTATTGAAATATGTTCAACTTTAATAGTTTGGCTGGGTAAGTCTTTCTAAAATTTACATGATGAAACCTCTTCCTCCAACATGTTATCAGGATATTTGGTTTCGGGAGGACAAAAGTAGAAAGTAAACAGTGAGAAGCAGTAATATCCTTGTGAAGAAGACTGAGGCACATTTTGCCCCTCTCACTTCCACTATGAAGATTGAAATCATGATCCATAAGACAGAATTAGCACATCCCACTAAAAACACTGGATCTCATGGAGCATTGACCATAGATTCTTCAGCCTCTAGAACTATAGGCAATAAAATCCTGCTACTTATAAACAATCCAATTCCCAGAATTTCGTTAAAGCAGCCTTAAAGAAATTAAGACATCCATTATCCTGTAAATTCTTTGAAGATATGTGTTTCATTCCTGCCTCAGCCCCAAGTTCAAAGATTGTGCTTTGGAAATCATATATATTTGGTAAATGCGCTTACTGAGTTAAGACCCCAATTAAGAAAATAGTAATAATAATATTGGTAAATATAACACCTGGTGTTACTCATCAGCTTGCTATGTAATGTAGGAATGTAAAGTAATATTTTTTCCTTACCTGCATGCAGCTCTACTGTTGAAATTTGAATCCTTGAATATGTTTTGGAATTGACTTATAGTTTATTTTCAGATGTCATAAATTTGATACACACGTGCAGTGTATGCATGCATATTTTGGAGAAATACAAACTGGAAAGAACAAAAGCAACAATAACAACAAAAAGACAGAATCAAATAACTGACTGAAACAGTAAACTTCTGCCCAAATCAGTAAACTTCTGTACCCCAAAATTTAAAAAATACTGAGACAAAGATGAAAGACATGTATAATAGACAATACATGAGCTCTTGTGGGGCAGGGTGGGCAAGGAAGAGGAATGGGTCTAAATTTGACTAAGAAATCTTGTATGAAATGTACAAAACCTCAATAAAAATGCAAAAAACAATTTTATTTTTATTGGAAATTATAAACTATCTTTCCAATGCAATGTTTCCAATTATAATAGAGGAAATATTAATATGTTGTTGAATATGGATACTTCTAACTATACAAATATTTATGCATTTTTAGATATAAACAAACAGGCATTAATAATGATCTTTTATATGGAGTTATGTGGTTTTTACACTAATTGTTAACTACTAAGTTCTATTAATAAAGTTATTATATAAAAAGTATATAATAAAATTTTCAAGCACAAATGATTATTTCTATTTTTACAAATGTTTATTTCTTACCTTGAATTTTACACATCTTAAAATAAATCAGAACAGTGCTAAATAATTTTATTTAAGAAATTTTAGGTTCTAGTTGATAGAAACAACACTCACTAGGATCACTCACACACATGCAAATTAACAATGAGCAAAGGTATGTTTTCTGTCTTAAGGATTTCATACTAAAAATGAAAGCAATATTATAAAGGAAACTCAGATTTTATCATCCTCAGAAGCAATGAAAACATGAAATACTAATGTTGCAAAACACCTTTATTCATTAATTTCCTGTGGTTTTTTTTCTGTCTTGCTGCACTTTACAAATGGGCATTAACAGTTCCCAATGTATAGATAATGAACTATGATTAAGCAAACTTGAATTAAGTACATTTATCCTGAGTCAACTGCAGCTGTCATTAGAGGTTATACCATTGGATCAGCTTGAGCCAGAGAGAAGGCTTGAAGTGGGTGTCTGGTGGGTGATTCCCAAATGAAGATGAGCAAGGTGGATGTGAATATACATGATCATTGAACATATTTCTGACTTGCAATAATAAAGATTTTTCATTAATAGCTCCTGCCAAATAAAATTTCAATAATATTTTCCATATTTTTCTTCTTCTTTGGTCTTTGTGGGATAGGGTCTTCCTGTAGCACCAGCCAGACTTGAACGCCTTGTGCAGACCAGGCTGGCCTTGAACTCAATCCTCTTGCCTCTGCCTCCCAAGTTCTGCAATTAAAGTCATGCCTGGCCTTTCATGTGGTTAATGTTCTATATTGAATATAGAAAATTCATTATCTTGAATAATAACTATCTAAACTACATTAATACACCTGTATTAAAAGACACATTTTTTAATTCCTAGGACTCCTCATACCTGCTTATTCACTTTTAAGTGTATTTGAAGATATCCAGGAAAAAGTACAAAGGAAAACCTACTCTAGATATTTTGGCAATATATAGGAATAACCATACCAAAAGAGGTAGAGGTAGCCTGGACTGTCTTTAAAATAGTCAAATATGACACAAGAGATGTCACCAGTCACTTACATGAGGGAATCCAAAGCTTTAGTAATTCACTCTCTCATGTGGAGACTTGACTAAAGGGAGAAAAAGCTGATTAAACCGACTTGAGAGCACTGAGTGGATGAACATTGTATTTTCTCCTGTAAATTAAAAAAAAGACATTTAGTGTCTCCTGTAGCCTCTCCCAACATAATAAATGGGAAAACATCTGTGTAGACCCCACAGACTCTTGGTGTGCTAGCTAACATAAGTTTCTGGTCTTGCAAGTATGACAGACAGGGCAAGTTCACCAATGGAGAGACAGAGTGCTTGCCAACCTGGGCTGTTGGGCTGAATAACTCCAAGCAAAATCTTACCCTCTGTTTCATTGTACACAATTTTCAAAGTGCAAAATATGTACTTAATTTGTTTTGGTAGCTTCTCTATAAACACAGAAATTAAATAATTATTTTAAAAATCCAGAGAAAACAGTGGATCTTTATACCTCACACCATCATTTTATTTTGTAATTGATTTCTAAGGGAAAAACATTTTAATTGTTGTCTAAGAAAGACTACTGTCTTATAGTGCCAGCATTGGACTCTTAATTATATTTCATCGTGAGCTTAAGTACAAAATCTGTTGGCTGAGAACATGTATTTATGCCAAGTTAAGTTTGTACACATATCTGCTTTTCTATATAATCTAATGGTTATTCCACCAAAGGGTTTCAAATGGCATAACTTTGGAATAAAATATTGCAGATCCCCAAAGTGATTCTAAACAGGATCAGACCAAGCTTATGTAGCCAAACAAATAATCTTAATTTCATTTTATCTTTTTATTTCCACTTTGTAAGAAATGATTCTTTGCAAAGTTACAGAAAGCAGAACTGGCAGCAATTTCATTGTTATGTTATCAGCAATGAAAAAGGAAATAGAAATCAGTCACTGATCATTAAATATTTTATAATCCACTAAAATATCAAATCTGATTCTTCCAACTCTATTAAGCTTTTGTATTTAAGTTTCTGTTAATAAAACACAAGTCTCAGTCACAGAGCAATTTGCAACTGGTACCCTCACACTAGAGTAGATTTTTAAATAACCTCTAGCTTTCTTATGAATACTGCGCATGGTTTGACTTTCAGTCAGCTGCTTCTTGGTGTTGCACTGATTGCATTGTGCAGCTCTCCACTGTGATTTGTTTTCAAAAGAGAGTCAATAAGGTAACTATATTCATTGGGGAAATGAAATTATTTTATATTATATAAAGTGCTGAAAACTGTAACCCTAAAGGGTTCAGCAACACCCTATACATAATTGAAAAATAAAAGCTGCACAGTGGAACACCCCATGAAGAGAACATGGCGCCCCCATTGTTGTAATCCATTGTTTCTCTCCTGGGAATCTTTTCTAGTAGCCCTTTATAAAAAATGTATTTTTCCAAAGAGCATAAAAATAGGTTTCATTGCATCATCTTCATGCATAATTTGTTCTGGCTTGTCACCCTCCCCTACTGATCTCTCCTGTCACCCTACTTCTCTGTGGATCCCCTCCCCCCAATACTGCCACCACTCTATTTTCATGTCACCTGCATTCTACTGCCTCTCTTTCTCCCAGCTTTCATCCCTTCCCTTTCACTTGAGCCCTATTCTCCTATTCCCTTTTCAAGTTTTATGACCTAAACATGCACACAACACACAGACACACACACACAAACACAAACACACACAGACCAACACACATACACACGCACATACACACACACACACACACATACACACAATTAAAATTTAGGCTCCACAGATTAGAGAAAACATTGTCTTTTAGGGTCTGGCTTATTTTGTTAACAAAATAATTTCCAGTTACATCCATCTTCCTTCAACTGTAATGTGTTCATTGTTCTTTATGACTGAATAATTCTCCACTGTGTCTTTCATTTTCATTATCCATGAGGACTTTTTTTTATTTTATTTATTTCGGTATGTGTATGAATGTACTGTCTGCATGCAGGTGTGTGCACCCATGTCGTGATCCATTCACCTGTCGATAGACATCAAGGATGATTCTTTACTTAACTATTGTGAAGGCTACATAAATAAACATGGATCTGTACATATCTCTGTATTGTGAACTAGAGTTCTGTGGATAAACAGCCAGGAGTGGTACAGTCATTTACCAACCAGAAGACTCCTTATACATACTGCCAGAGACAAATGAAACTTTGGAAGCTTGAGATAGCCTTCTGAAAATACTCTGGCTATGGAACTTTCCCTTCCAGGCCACTATTCCTCTCCTGGTTTATACTTACTTACACAGCTTTGAATTGTTTTCAGGCAACTTTCCACATGTGTTCTTTCTCCCAGAATAAATTTTAAATCTATCGCTCTAAAGTTTGTATCTTGTACTCTCCCTACTCTTAAAGACCACCTATATATTTTACAATTTAGCAAACTATTATTGTTATTCAGAGTTTATTTACTATTTACAGTAAAACTATAACAAATGAATGACACTTTTTAAATAAATTTTGGGGATAAGTTATCATTTTCTATGTCTGATTTACTAATCATGAAAGGAAACTGATATATATGGTCAGGTTGGATGACAAACTTTTGGAATGACAAGAGAATTGTATAATATATAAATAAATAATCCATGTAATAAGGACCAGTTTTTTTTCTTTACTCTTGTTCCCCAGTTAGACTTTATAGAGCCTAATCATCTGAACAGATGTGTATTAATCAGATGAATGAAATCACATAGACATAATTATGAAAATGTGACTGGCTGGCTACAACTGTTATTCTTAGGTAATAGTTAAACTGCAGTTGCCTAATTGTTTTAGGCTTGTTTGCTGTTGCTGCAATAAATACCCTGACCAAAGTGACTTAAAGGAGAAGAGTTTATTTGACTCATAGTTGCAGTTTACACTCCTGGAAGGGAAGGGAGCTTATTAAGCTCTGAGTATCCACAGCTTTTTCCATGCCAAAGTCCCCCAAATCTCCATTTTCTTCACACAAAACCATGCAAGGCACAAAACCTACATGGTCAAGTCTGTTACCACAATATCTGCTTGTTGGTACCAATTTCTGTTCTAGTTTGTTTCTTTGTTACTGTGGTAAACACCATGACCCAAAGTAAGTTGGGGGGTGAAAGGGTTTATTTATTTCATCCTACAGCTTACAGTTGAAGCTAAAACAAACAAGCAGGAACTTGGAGGCAGGAGGAACGCGGATAACTGGCTTTCCTCCCTTGGCTTGCTCTGGGGAATTTGTTTTATAGTCAGGAATACCAGCCCAGGGATGCATCTCCCACAATGTGGTGGGCCCTCCTTGCATAAATTAGCAGTCAAGGAAATGCCCCACAGACATGCCTACAGGACAGTCTTATAGAAATAATTGCTCAAGTGAGGTTCCCTTTTCTAGGTATGTATAGGTTTGTGTCAAATGGATAAAATCTCTCACAGGGAGGCTGTAAAGTTAACATTAAAATGACATGGTGTGGGGCTGGAGAGATGGCCTAGCGGTTAAGAGCGCCGACCGCTCTTGCAGAGGACCCAGGTTCGATCCCCAGCACCCACATGGCGGCTGAGAACCGTCTGAAACTCCAACTCCAGGAGAACTCCAGCTCCAGGGGAATCCGACGCCCACTTCTGACCTCCGCGGCATTGCACGACACGGGTGCACAGACTTGCATGCAGACAATACATTTGTACACATACAGAAATAAAAAAAAAAAAATTAAAATGACATGGTGTCCCCATCCAAACATCTGTGTCTATACCAAAGTAACCTACGATAACAATTAATACTGTTTAAATACCTATATATCTAATTGCTTGTACTTATTATTAGGATCGAAAGGTTATTCCTGGACAAACTGTCAGCCCATGAAAGAAAACACCAGAATTGACCAGAGACCAAAAGACAGCTCCAGAGAAAATAGACTGTTTTCTTCTCAATCCACCTGTGCCCCCTTTTCTAAGCCTAGAAAAACAATCTGCGGAAGAGGGGCATGGGAGAATGTAGGGCTTGCGATTGGGGTGAATGGTGAAACTACAGCAATGTAACCTGGACACTCATTTTGAATCACTTGATTGAACATACAAGCCCCCCCCCCCCCCCCCCGCTGGATGATGGACCAAGGGGCTGTGTGGGTTTGGACACAACTGCTTGCAAGTTGGTTTTGCATGAAGGATGCTTGTACGATAAAATTATCACTTATTGTTAAAAAATGAAAAAAAAACTGAGAGAAAGATGCAGGACAGTTATAGCAGAATGCATGATCTGGGATGGGGTGGGGTGGGGTGGGGTGGGGGGAAGGGAAGGGGAAATATGCCTGAACTGAATTGGAAAATGATGTATGAAATACACAAAGCATCAATAAAAAAATAAAAGAAAATAAAAATAAAAATAAAATGACATGGTGTTCAAACTTATAGTGATGTAGACTGTTGGACAGAGGTCAAGGAAACAAAAAACAAATACAAAAAGACTTGGTCTGTTTTGCAATAAAATCCTGTATTTGCTAACTCCTTCATTTTGGCTTATGATTTCCACAGGTCTCCATTGCTTTCCGTCTCCCCATGAGCTCAGCCTCAGCTCCTTCTCTTCCTTCCTCACCCTGCATTTCCAGATCCTGTGCCACTGTCGCATAAACTTATGCAAAGGACACTAATATTCCTGAATCTAACAAAGTGATAAAGTGTTCTCAGTGTGAGAAATTTCACTCATATGTATACTATAGCCGCCATTCCAAAAATTAAAATCTAATTACCATGGTATAATTTATTAATAACAAAAGATTTCTGGATTCCTAAATTATTTTGCAACTACTTTTTAAAAGGCTTTATCCAGGAAATAGCCAGTTATTTTTCTTAAACTTAGAGCTTTTATTCTGCTGTGTAGGAAAAAGTAGAATGTTAATTAAATGACTAATAAGTTTGGAAAATATGAAAATATTATCTCATTATTACTGTTCCCATGTCATTAAAGAGAGCTCACAAAATAGCCTTCATGCAAAACAGACAGCATTTGTGGAAATAAAGACAAAAAATAAAAACAACAACAAAATGAATCTAATAATATCTCACAGTGTCTATCAAAAAACACAAATGTTCTGAATCTCATTATTTTAGTGAAAAAGATGTTCCTCAGAAATTTATTTTCCACACTATGTACTAAAATAAAGCATGAAAATTATGTTACCTATATGTTTCCAGGTTCATTTACAAACAACCAGGACCATAATATTCCTGGAACCAGTGGGCAGGGACCTCTGTTCTTCCTACACATTTGCAACTCATCTCAGCAATTAGCCAATCACTGTAGAAAATGTGTTTGTAGCTGGGCGTGGTGGCACATGCCTTTAATTCTAGCACTTGGGAGGCAGAGGCAGGCGGATCTTTGTGAGTTCAAGGCCAGCCTGGTCTACAGAGTGAGTTCCAGGACAGCTGGGGCTACAGGGAGACCCTGTCTCAAAAAGACCAAAAAAAAAAAAAAAAAAAAGAAGAAGAAAATGTGTTTGTTTCTCTCCACTTTTTATCACTCTCTGTAGCTGCCTTTCCTTTAGTTAGCATAGCTTTTATCTAAACAACTTTTCATTATTATACAGCCTAAGGTATACCTAGTGAATTATGGAAAACTGATGAAATTAGCAAAGTTTAGAATTTTGTTCGGCAAAAGAAGTTACCAGCAGACACTAAATGCAGGTGAGATAGATGCCTGGTCCTCTGGATGACTCTGAGAGGACAGGAGAGGACAGGAGTCTTGATGCTTATGGACCTGTGCGGAACAACTTCATGGAAGAAAGAATGTATTTTGCTTATAATTAAAGATGGAGATTCCATAATGGCAGTTGGAGAAAGACAGCAAGAACGGGAGCCTGAGAGATCAAATGTTCACAATCAGGAAGCAGATACAACCAACTGGAAGTTGTCAAGACTCAGAAGCTCTAAAAGTTCACTCTCAATGAAGTGCTTCCTCCAGCAAGGCTCCATATCTCAAAGACTAACTCTGTAACTTCCCCAAACAACACCAACAACTGGAACCAACTGTTCAAATATCTGCTCCGATGAGTGACATTTCTTGTTCAAACCACCAGAACAAATAATAAGATTTCTAAGATATTTTAAATCTTTTGACACATTTCACATCCACTATGTGATGGGCTCCCAAAATGACTACAGATATGGAGAATATTGATTATTACTTCTCTATTGTAGATGAAAAGACTTAGAGCATAGGTATTAATTAATTGAATCAGATTTTCATTTGGGGTCAAATTCGGTAAAGTGGTGATTTGTGCTTTTTGACATGGCATTTCATTACTTAAAACCTTTATTTATTTTACTGAGGAAAATATCAGAATAATTTAGTAGGGGGACTTGATTCTGGATCACATATGCCAATATTTTAATGAATCTACATGATACAGAATCCATGCCAAAAGAACATAGATGAGTAACTAAGGAGGAAACTTAAAATTTCAAATTTTGTGGTAGCTAAAAATGTTCTATTTGAATTGAAAAAAGGACATATTTTAATTGTTAAGATTTGGATATTTGTTCTTCAGTTTTTAAAATGTGTACATTTGCTTGTTTATTCAATTTCAAGAATATGATGATAATCATTGTGAACTGTGTGTTTTCTTTAATTATTCAATTTAAATAATTTATCAATATTTTTTTCTGTAGGGTGATAGCTTTTATTTTTAAACCAAGCTGTACAACTGCAAAATCTCATAGAGAAATGGCCCTGATACCACACAAGGTGGTTAAACAGCTTATGAATTAAGCTCTATATAAGGAAATTTCTTTGTAAGTAATTTATATTGTGTGGTAAACTTGTATCCAACTAGAACAGCAAATTAAAACATTAATCACATGTGTAAAATTTAGGGCCTTGTGCATACAGAAAAAATATTAGGGAAATACATTTTCTTGTATTGCTGAAATAAATATTCCACATATGGAAGCCAGTCTAATCCTTCTCATTATGGTGTGGATGAAGATGAACATTAAGCCCATATAACATTTCTTCCTGAATTAGTCGATAGCTCATTTTAGTAGGTCACACATATTTCCAAACGCGAAATGGCTATGTTCAGTCAGATTTGCTGTCCCCTTTCTCTGGCAGCTCAGGCTTTACATCACTGCTAGGTAACCACTGTGATTATTCCATATCACATACTGATGAGATGGCAAAACAGTTACAAGCTTTCTTCCCTGCATTAAGCAGGTTGTAAGCCATGGAAAACTAACTTCCCTTGAAATTACTAAGCATTCCAGTACTCTGCAGCGGCACCTACAATGCAGGCAGCCTGCCAAGACACCAGCCCTTATTCTGGAGCACATTTTAATCCAGCTGTTACTAACAAAATATCCAGCATGCTTTGATTTACTGCTTGACTTAATTAGAATATAGAGTATAGGAGATCATCATATACAAGATATGATATGTTAAACTTTACTGAATGCAATGGGGCTTTTGTTAGTCTGCATGTATTTTACTCTTATAACCAGATATTAAACTGTGTGTGCAATATCGGTACATTCCTGACACAAGCAGACTGAAACTTTATGTGGAAGATGATTGTAAACAGAAAAAAAAATCACAGTTCCAATTCCCATTTTATACACAAGCAAGCAATGTCCATTTTAAGTTCTATAAACCCTGTTGTTTCCCGTGAGAGCACTTTAGAGATGTTAGAGTACATGAGGGTATGTCACAGGAAAAAAATGTCAAAACCTAGATTTTATTCTACAAACAACTTTAAACATATACACCATAATTTTTAAATTCTTTACAGATGGAAAAGTAAGAAGTATAGTAAAATCCTGAAAATATGCATATACTAAGAGCTTTGGGTTCTATGCTAAGTTAACCCTATTATTTCCCAAAATTAAGACCTGTGCTTTGTTGCCTGTGTTTTAAAAGCTATGACATTTCTATAAATCATCTAAAACTGTTCATCCAGAGAAAATAATATTACACACAGATTTTATGCTTGGTGCTATATAAAACATGATCATGATTTAAGCAATCAATTGAACTTGTGGCTTTTTTCAATTCAGAGAAAAGGAAATGTTTGATTTTCATGAGTTTCTAATCCATTCATTTCCGCCAATGTTGTATCTGCTTAGATTACAAAATAGAAAATGACAAGAAATGACAGCAAATCTTAAAAAGAAAATTTCCCCCAAAGAGAAGCTGTCTTTAAAACTCTAATATAATAGGCTTGAAATATTATAAAGCTAATCTTAATGTAAAAAGTAATAGAACAAAATTAATTTACATTGTACACTAACATAACTCATTACCCATTCTTAGACATATTTCATGACTGAAGCTGACATATTATCTTTCAAAACACCAACAACATGGTGGACCTGTTTACAGCAGGGAGTCAATACACTTTACTCACTTGTGTACTTAACTAAGCATTTTGTGTTTATACTCTATTATGTGAACTGTTTTTCTTATAATTGTTCAGTTCTCCAATAGTTAATTTAGGTTTCATCCAATGCTTTTGATAGTTATAGAGTCCACCTGTGTTGCATATGTACAACACCAAGCAGTTCATTTTAGAGAAGACTAATTTAATAAATCTGGAGTTGGTATTACTTAGGATTACAGACTTTTCAGAATACTTTTCACTAAAAAAGGATTATTTTGGACACTACAATTCCACTATCTGTATTTCTCTTCCAATATATATTCCTATAATATCTGTGATCATTAATAAATATGATTATGTAGTTTTTAATGTGCATTCTGTATTTAAAATGCTTGCTTATTGAGCAATAAGCATTATGGGTGAGATTAGTTCATAAATCAGGTCATACAGCCAATGATGAGATAGGAGAGAGAGAGCAAAGGTCAAGAAGTGCCTGAAGCAATCAGAAGCTATGTTTAAACAGTGCATACCAAAATTACATCCCAGAATACTAGTTCTGTGTAGTACTAAAGAAACCAAAGTAGATCATGAAGTTAAATCCTTTTGATAGGACATAATATAACCTCTCTGAAAGGGGCATAAGAGATTAATATTCTAATATATGCATGAAGGCTACATGAGGGTCCTTCAGAAATAAACATGTATCATTTCCATGGGCATAGGGAGATCCCCCAAGAAAGGGTGAATTACCCAGCTATATAAACTGTGCAGTCGGCACCAGAGGCCTCTGACCCAATGCTCAGTGTGATGAGCAGCCCTTGATCCTCTGCACAGCTCCCGGTTGTCGGAGGCCTGTAGGATCACTCAGCACATTCACTTTCTTTCCGTACCAGTGCGGCTTGCTCCTCTCTGATCACTCTAGACGTAATAAGATACCAAGTGTTGCCTCAGCTTCTGACTCGGATCTTTGTGAGTTCAAGGCCAGCCTGGTCTACAGAGTGAGTTCCAGGACAGCTGGGGCTATAGGGAGACCCTGTCTCAAAAATACCAAAAAAAAAAAAAAAAAAAAAAGATACCAAGTGTTGCCTCAGCTTCTGACTCTAAAGACCTAGACCAGAAAAAAACTATGGTGGAAAAGCATCATTTGACCATATGACTCACCCACAGAACCCAATTTGGGGAAAGCTGAAACAAAACTCTAGAGACACAGGCACTTCATCAATAACAAAGAACAAGGTGCAAACTGATTCTAACCTGAAAATAATTCAGTTCTTTACCTCTGAGTCTCTTGATGGATTTTTCCTCCTTGATCTCTGATTTAGTCTTTATGACTTTACTGTAAGCATCATCAGGAATTTCTTCTTCCCGAGTTAAACTAGAGTTATGTTTCTGGCACGCTTTAATCTTTGCAGACTATAAGATGAAAATTCAGTTTCCAAGAATATAACATTTTTGGGTAGTTTTAGGGCATAGAACATAAGATCAAATGATTCCTCGTCAGTGATTACATGAGCACAGTGGTACTTAGGGATTTCTAAGAACACACTTAACATATTCATCCTTGGTATTCATCAGAGAAAAAACTTAACAGTACCCCCAAAATACTATTAAAATATATTCATCTTCACTAAAAATACTTTGCATTCTTACATTGCTGAGAGTAATTAGAAGCACATTTTAAGTCTCTAAAATGTACTACAGTACTCAAGAGCAAACAGTTTGCTGCTTTGAAGATTAATTCTTGCTATTATCTTAAGAATTTTATGTTATTTATTATTTTTATTTTATGTGTATGAGTATATTCCCTGCATATATGTAAGTGCACCCATGTTCAGCAATGCCTGTGGAGGTAAGAAGAAGAGGGTGTCAGATCCTCTGGAACTGGAGATATGGATAGTCGTTAGCCACCATATGGGTACTAGGATTTGAACCTGGGTCCTCTGAAAGAGCAGTCAGTGCTCTTAACCGCTGAGCCATGTCTCCAGCCCAACATTTTAAGTTGAAATATTTTATCTCAATTCTAACAAGTATAAGACCCACAATACAGCCAGTATGGTGGTGTACACCTTAAATCCTAGCACTCAAGAGGCACAGACAGTCGGATCTTCAATAAAAAAGGAGAAATTCTTTATTTTTTCTTGACTTGAAATGCAGGTTAAGTTATGACACAAAAAATACAACAATTTATAAATATATATCAAATACATATATAGTGGATTTAAAATATGCTTGGACTCAGGGTTTAAAATCAGATTAATGACCATTGTTTTGATTTTTGTAGTTCTAAGTTTCATTTGTACTCATGTAAAAGATGAGGTTTTTTTTTTTCCAGTATCTAGAGTGAACTGTTACTAATCTATTTTGACATATACAATGAGTACTGCTACCTTTTGTTAGATAATAATAGATGTGTTCTGTATCCAAGCTGTCCAAACTATATACACACATATTAAGCATGACACATTATACAGAGCATATATTTAGAGCTTGCAGCCAAAAATAAGCAGAGAAATGAAAAGAATGACTGAGAAAGATTATCAAAATAGGATTGTGAGCTTCAGCCAAGGTACCAATAAATGTGGTGGTAAACTGTTATTTTTCCAGTGTTGGTAGCATATTAACTTCCTTTCATTTGGGGTGTGGGTAGGTTCTCAAATATCATGAGAGAAAAAAAGGAGTGCTGAAGGGTTCTTCTCATGCTTCTACAGTGTAGTTCTCTGTTACTAGGTATATCAGTAATTCGATTGCAGTAAGCTAATGAAGAAATTAAATCACTCGCCTTTGTCTTATCTCTTTCTTAAAGAGGTTGCATTTGTGCTGACAGTGCATAGCTGATAAAACAGCAATTTTTGAAAAGCTTGCTCATTTAGCTGCTCTCAGAACCCCTGCTGACATCACTGACATTTCTCCCAAATATGCAAATACTGTAAGTCACTTTCTATGATGCATGCATATATTTCCAAAAATGTTATTATTTTATGATCAGCTGGGCATAAGTGCAGAGGCACACTGGTTTGCTCCCTTTGTATGTCACACTCATGAACTGACTTTTAAAAAAATAAAGAAAAAAACTGAGGTTTGCTAGGAAGCTGTCAAGAGTCCCTTAGATCTTTAAAGGGGAGTTATTCCTCTTATACAGAGTGGGGGTTATTTTTAAGGCCTTCCTATTATATAAACATAAAAAAAGGAATTAAAAGCCCGTGAGCTCAGCAAATTTAAATACCTGGGAGACAATGGCAGTATGAATGTTAAACTGGACACACAACTTTTGAAATACAGTGCAGATGCAGTAAGCACGGAATACTATCTTATTTAAATGTCTGTATTAAGCACAGCCACTCTCTGCTAAAAATGGGGAAAAAACAAACAAGTCATATTCATCAAAGTAATTGTGTAGGTACTTTCAGTACCAAAATGCCTAGAATGAAGGATTGAACTGCTAACGGCAGCAGTGACAGCTATGAATCATGGTAGGCTACTCCGGGGCCTTTACCACCATAAAACAAAAGATGCAGATGAAAAATGCTGCAATTAAGTGATTTGATTTCTGCCCCCTTTTTCCTACTGCATTCGTGCATGGCTGCACAGCAAAGATTGATGGGAAAAATTACTCTACGTGATCTCTGACAGAGCCTTGGAACAATTCTATAAGGGGGAAACATACAAATCAAACCAGCTTTCTTGTATTCAAACAAAATAATACATATAAAGCAAATACTTTAGCCTATATCCAAAGCACCAAAAATTTGCATGCACACATAAATTGTTAAGAAATGCTCTGCTATCAAAACCAAACTCATGGATTTTCCAGCTAGTTGGGTTATACTGATATTTGTTTAAATAAATATTCAATCAGTACGACTAGTGGCATCTTCAATATGTCTGTGCTCAGAGAACAAATTACGGATACAAATTTGTGGAGGTAAAACATTCTTATCTTCTATATCAATAAATTATTAATGAAAATACACACAAAATAAAATAATAGAAAATTTCACTGACAATTCGACTCCCCTGTCATTATAATCATTTAGAGGGACATTTTTAATGGGTATTCACAACTCAGTTGGGTTCCTACATACAAAAGAGTCAGAAGTGAATGGTAGGGAATATTTTATTGTGGTTGGAGTGCAGGTTTAAAAGATGTTAAATTTGCAACTTGCACTGAATAAAATAAACAATACAGCTAATATGAAGAGAAGATAATTCCTATTATCAGAGGCTACAGGAAAATTGTGTGTTTTCATTTCCCAAGGAGAGGTCACTTGGTTTCAGTTGGCAGCAGGAAATGTACAGTTATTTAGCTTGAATCTATACAATGGAACTGCCCTCCCTCCAGAGGGAGGCATGCATGTACTCTGGCTTCCCTTACCTGTACTGAGGCTGTATTTAAAAGCTAGGCGATGGTGAACTTGAAGCACAATTTCACATTCTATATAGAAGAGCAAATCCATCTCTCTGAGATTGGGGTGTTCTAGATAAAAAGTTAATAGCTAGATTTTGTAATACAACAAATAATTTCAATACTAATGCTGATCTCTGCCTGGTCAGAAACATTAAAAATTATATCCTGCTTAAAAATTGTATCCTGCTGAAATTATTACTTTCCTATGGCTTCTCATGGAGCTTCTGCCAAAAAGGTTATGTCAATTATTATTGTTTTTGTACTATGTATCACAAGAGAAAACCTCAAGGTCCCAGGGCTTGATCTCACCAGTAGGTTATACAATATTGATAATATGGATACTTGTGAAATATTAGGATATCGTGATGAAATATCACAAAATCAGGCTTACTATTAACTAACATTGGATTGAATAACATGAAATCATTGTTTTAAATTCAAATATGGTTAACTATCATAATTTAAAATATCATGGCCATGTGGGCACTGGGGAACAAACCCGAGTCCTCTGCAAGAGCAGTTGGTGGTCTTAACCACTAGGCCATTTCTCCAGCCCCACATTAACTATTTTTCTTTGACAGCAGGACTTTTACTAAGAAATTAAAGAAAGCTATATGTAGAGTGTAGAAAGCTATATTTTAGAGGACTTATTTGTGGTGTATTTCCCTGATGACCTTGCCATGCCTTGAAAAATGGTCGATGTGCCTTTAAATACAAGATTATTCATATAGGAAAAGTTAGACTGTATTTAGAGAAACAAGAAAGCATGTTTCTGTTAGCTTAAGAATTTTATATTTTTTTGGTATTTTTATTGCAATTTTAATAGAATGAAACTTGATGGCATTTAGCTATCCTTCCCATTTAGACCTATCCTTATTGCCTCCACCCCGATTTATATATATATATATATATATATATAATGACTATATATCACTAAACCATGAAGAAAATGCCCCAAAGATAGGACCACAGGCAGTCCAATGGAGGCATTCACCCATTTGAGGATCCCTCAACCCAGATGTGTCAAGTTAATAACTAAAGCTATCCAGCACAGCCTGCACGTATATAAGTGTACCCATGATGTGCAATGGTCATGGAGGTCAAATGAGGGTGTTGGATTATCTGGAACCAGAGTTTCAGATGGTTTTTAGCTGCCATGTGGTGCTGGACCTGGGTCCAGAGCATTGAGTACTCTTAATCACTCAACCAACTCTCAAACCCTAGATTATATTTTTAGAATTAAGAAAATCATGTTTCAGATATTTCAGGAACTTCATATTGCTTTTATAATGTCAATGATAGCATCTACTAAAATTTAAAATATGTTTTACATTGTTTTATTTCTTAGTAGGGAATAACTTACATATTATAGCCTGAACATATTTAAAATGTACAATTTGAAAAGAGTTGACATATAGAGAGTGTGAGACCCACTATGATCAAATGCTGAGCATATCCATCACACCCAATCTCCACCAACTCTTTCCACCTATCTTGTCTTATTAACCTGAGTTCTAACACCAGATTATTCTGTATGGCCTCCTCCCTTGATTCAGTAACACTATTTGGAATTCTTCATCAGGAGTTTCTTCCTCATCCATGCTAAGTAGCCCTCTACTGTATGGATAAACAGCTTTTTTAAAATGTTGCCACCAGCTGGGTGTGGTGGCACACGCCTTTAATCCTAGCACTTGGGAGGCAGAGGCAGGCTGATCCTTGTGAGTTCAAGGCCAGCCTGGTCTACAGAGTGAGTTCCAGGACAGTTGGGGTTACAGGGAGAACCTGTCTCAAAAAGACCAAAAAAATAATTAAATAAATAAAATGTTGCCACCTTTCGGTGAACATTTGGATTTTTTTCTAGTTTCTTCTATTGCAAACAATGTTGCTGTGAAACATTGTCCATTTCTTTTGACACTTGAAAGAGAATGAAAAGGCACCGACTTGGAGAAAATGTTTGCTAAGTGTGCATTTGATTAAGGACTTATATCCAGAATTTTAAGAACTCTCAAAATACAGTGCTAAGTTTCATTTATGTTGTTGTGATAAAATACCCTGACAAAAAGAAATGCAGGGGAAGAGTGGTTTTCTTTTGCTCAAAATTCCAGTTCTGAAATCAAAGAAGCAGTTCTATGTGGGTTTCTTGAGCTCTAGCAATAGTGCTGCTCTCTACCCCAGTCCACCAGAGCAGGGAAGCCAAGGCTATGGGGCCTTAAATGAGCAGTGACACCACCTCCACAGGGGAGAGCAGAGAAAAATGCATACATATTCGCTTGCTTGTGCTCATCTCACCTGCTGCCTTCTATAGTTCAGGACCTTCAGCCAGGGTTGGTGGCACCTACATTGGGCTATGCCTTCCCACATCAACTGAATTGATACAATCTCTCACAGACATATCCACATTGCAAACCGTCACAATCACCAAATAAGATAAAAGGGTGCAAATAAGAACAAATAAATAGGATCAAAACCATAGTAATTAGCACAATGTACACTTGAAACAATGCTATAAGAGTGTCTCAACTATAAGAATGGCTATCATTTTAGAAATTTATTTTTATGTGCATGTGTGTATTCCCTGCATGTATGTAAGTGTACTCCTGTCATATCATGCCCACAGAGGACAGAAGAGGGTGTTGGATCCCCTGGAACTGAGATTAGGGACATTTGTTGGCCGCCATGTAGGTACAGGGATTTGAGCCCAGGTCTTCTGCAAGATCAGCTAGTGCGTTTAACTACTGAGCCATCTCTCCAGCCACCACAGTAGCTATGCTGATATGAGTGATCTCCCCAATTGTTTGGAAGGATGTAGGGAAAGTAGAAATTCTTATAACTATTGTTAGGCAATGGTAGGGAAACTTATTTATAAGTATATAGCTACAAGACGAATCACAAGTCACCTGTTCTGTAAACCAATTTTATTTTTAAAGTACTCTTTTAATTATTGGCAGCCCTGAGTCAAGGCAGAAATATGCTTCTTTCATGGCGTACCTTCTAATTCTTCTCTTTCAACTATTTTAACAATATTGTCTTTAAATACAGTTTATGTGTTATTGAGTTCCATCTTTCTATCCATATCACAGGCTTCTCCATTGAATTATAGAAGTTAATGCCTAATGCATCCTTGAGCAAACCCTTAAAAGCATTTCTTCTTATGTAGGTTTCCCCGTCTCGGGAAAGAGCACTGCTCGATAGCCAGCCACTGAAGCCTTTATGTTCCTCGTGGTCCCCTACTGTCCCCCGTACACAACCCATCAGGAAGAGCCATTTCCTCTCCTCCAAAATATGTTCAGATCCCGTCCAGTTTTCTTTATTATATTGCTACTTTAGTTCATATTTACACTATTTCTTATTACATTGCCATTGTAGTCTCTTTTTATATCCCCATGAGATTTCAACCTCAACAAACCATCTTTGTCACAGTAGTCAGAAAATTTTGCTAAAACCAAAATCACTCCTTACCATTTCTCTTCTTTTTTAAAAATTTTTTTATTAATTTTATTTATTTCTGTATGTGTATGAATGTACTGTCTGCATGCAAGTCTGTGCACCCGTGTCACGCAATGCTGCGGAGGTCAGAAGCGGGTGTCGGATTTCCCTGGAACTGGAGTTCTCCTGGAATTGGAGTTTCAGATGGTTCTCGGGCCGCCATGTGGGTGCTGGGGATCGAACCCGGGTCCTCTGCAAGAGCAGTCGGCGTCTTAACCGCTAGGCTATCTCTTCAGCCCCACCATTTCTCTTCTTAAACTATGCAATGGCTTTCTCTTTCAATTTGAATAAGACCTACACTCTGTCCAGTAGCCCAGACCGTGCAGCATCTGGCCCTTTCTCCTCCACTGGGATGGGACTGCTCCAGACAATCACCCTATTTTGACTCTAAAACACTCAATTTCTTTTTTATTTTTTGGGGGGGGGTCTTTTTTTTTTTTTAGTTTTTTATTTTATTTATTTATTTATGTGTATGAATGTACTGTCTGCATACAGGTCTGTGCACCCGTGTCGTGCAATGCTGTGGAGGTCAGAAGAGGGTGTTGGATTCCCATGGAACTGGAGTTCTCCTGGAATTGGAGCTTCAGACGGTTCTTGGCCGCCATGTGGGTGCTGGGGATCGAACCCGGGTCCTCTGCAAGAGCAGTCAGTGCTCTTAACTGCTAGGCCATCTCTCCAGCCCAAAAGGTGGAGGTGTCGGAGATCAAACCAGGGACCGCATACATGCTAAGCATGTGCTCTACCACTGAGCTACATCCCCAGCCCCAAAACACTCAATTTCTATCTTATCTCTTTTGGTTTTAGCACTATACCTGAGACCCACATATATATCCCATACCAGGTTCTTTTTTGTTATTCAACTATAAGTTCATGTATAATTTCTCTGATAAATTTTCCTTCTTTACTAAGTAAAAATAACTACCCATCCTCCCTTACACCATTAGGTTATTCCATATCTTATTCACTGATTTATTTTCTTGCATATTATCTGTACAACTTCCTGTAAGACATTGTTACTATTAAAAATATTGAAATCCTGCCAATATTGTTCATCTTATATCTGTGGATCTCAAAAAATGCTTGGCAAGCATGAGTGAATAAATAAATATTAAACACATAAATATTTATTAAATGAATTCTTTTTGGAAGATAAATTGATATGGAAGATAAAGGTAACTTTAATATTTTATATCAATTTGGGGGGAAATTTTATTTATCTATAAGAAAAATAAAATTAAAAGGTGAAGAAGGAACATGTAAGAAGAGAAGGGAACTCAAAATTTGATTCCAACGTTCTTACACTTTTCCTTTTTCATAATTGGAAGGTTGGGGAAGTGTTGTCTGATGGAACGACCAACCCAAAGGAGGTCACTAAAGCAGGAGCAGCCATTCGCATTGCCATTTTGTCTCCATTCTTCCTTTAGCAGGCACATGTAGCACCCCTAGACAATCAGAATTTTACTGCCTAGAAAATCTTGATTTTTATATTACATGGAGACTAACTATAGGCATATCCAAGTTTCATTACTGTCCTATACTCAACAAAGTTTAAATAAGGCTGTTTGTCAGGCTTTATAATCTCCATAATGACTATTCTCTTTCTTTATACTTAAGAGCTTTAGGTATCTCATTACAAGGAGACAGTAATGGACTTTTCTAAAAATAATAAACTTTCACTTCTACCTTAATGATGACACTACTATAGAAAGTCATCCTTTCCTTGAAAAGTAGTGGCTAATGCAAAAGAAACAAAACCAGCCCAATTCTTCAGGAGGTATAAAACTGGAACCAGCTGTCCATGACCAGGCGGACTGGCTAGATCATCAAGGAAGAATTGTCATGTGAAAAACGTTGGCCAGTTCAGGCAACCGAGAGCACAGGGTCTGCAGTGAAGTTACAGCAAGCAACCCAGGAACAGACATCAAGTTGGACACAGGGAGCCCATAGCCTGTGGCCTCTAAGAGAGGAAGCCCATTCAGTGCGCAGTGTGCAAGGGAGAAACTGCATCAGAAAATGTGGATGAAGGCAACAGAGCTAGCAATGGAAAGAGCAATTTATAAATTTCCCACATTCCCCATAGAAAATGTGCCAGAAGAAGGCTACTGAGAAAACCAGCATAATTCATTGTAGGAGGAGAGTTTAAAGAGGAATTAGCACCTATAATGCATGCTCTTAGTTATGTTTAACTTAATTGATTCATAAATATGGCTATTAGTTTATAGATGGTGTCAGATATGTTTGTCTATCACATAAACTTATTTAAATGTAAACTTCAATTTCTAAACCTTATCAGGTAATTGGCTGTTTCCAACAGAGCCTGGACTACCAATCAAGTACACAGGGGAAGGGCCGATTATTCTTGATCGGCCTTGATTTAAGTTCCTTCACAGAGTGGATGGAGCACAGAGAATAAGATGCAATAGTGAGAATGCACAAGGGTAAATGAGCAAAATGTCTGAAAATGAGAGAGACAAAAATGTCCCTTAGGCTAAGATAGGTCTGATTGGAAGTATATTTCCAAAATAAGTATGAAAAAGTGGTTTCACTTAATAGTAAAAAATAACTTGGGGGCTGGAGAGATAGCCTAGTGGTTAAGAGTGTTGACTGCTCTTGCAGAGGACCCAGGTTCGATCCCTAGCACCCACATGACAGCTGAGAACCATCTGTAACTCCAATTCCAGGAGAACTCCAGTTCCAGGGGAATCCGAGACCCTCTTCTGACCTCCGCGGCATTGCACAACATGGGTGCACAAACCTACATGAAGACAGTACATTCATACACATACAAAAATAAATGAAATTTAAAAAAATAAAAATAATAACAAATAATAATAAAAATAACTTGGGCTCTCTGGAACCTAAAGAAATATTTTTCTCACTTGAATTGTTGTAGAGGAAAATGGACACTAGAAAAAAACCTAGTTAGCTGGAGTAAAGAAAGCATTTATAATACATTTATAAACTAACCATGTGTGTATCCACATGATCTTAATTGTATTCTCATGCTTTTCCATGTACTCTGAACTAAAACTCACAAAGAATGACCACTTTGCAATTTTCTTTCACATACATTCCTGTATATATATTCTGATTTTATCCCTCAGTGAAATACTCTTTTGAAGGTTTTCCAAGTGCCTAAAATACACTGATTAAATTTATCCACTTCATTGTCTATTTGATGGAAAGTCTTAAAATATCTGGTGGATACAAATCCAAGGAGATAGAATTGACTTTAAGTTTTACCTACAGTTACAGAATATGATTTTTGACATGGTAATCATAAAACCAAAATTATATTAATAAAAGTTTATATTAATTCCCACTATTGTCTACTAAAATATCAAAATTATAATTTATTTATTTTAATTTTTTTAATGAGACAGTCTCACTGACACCCGTGACTAGCCTAGAACTCACAATGTAGACTAGGTTGGCCTCAAGCTCACAGAGATCTACCTGTTTTTGCCTCTTGTGTGCTAGAACTAAAGGAATGCAGTGACATGCCTAGCTTTAATTTAAATTTTTGTGGGAGTTAACTCATACCAACTCATAATTAGTTATATTAATATATTCAATATTTATTCAACAAACATTTATTAAAACTTTCCTTTATGCAAGATGTGTGGTCTTGTGCTCAGGGCTATTAGTCCCTTGGAAAACCAGAAAAGAGCTTTCATGTATAATATTATAATATATATATATATATATATATCTCCAAGTTTGCAACATAACCTTTATATGGTCAACATGAATATAAACTCCAAAACAAAATTATAGTTCGAATTTCAGCTTATGGGTCAAAACTACTCAATACTATATCAGTACATTCTGATTATAAAATTTAAGGGCTTTGTGAACTTCAAACAGATAAATGAAAAAAAAAGTTACTATTTCTTTCTATTTAGTGTATTTGATTCATGATAAGAAGAGTACAATTAGTGATTCTACAAAACATGTAAAGACACAGATTTAACAGTGTAATGCTTTGAAGATGAAGTTATCTCCATACATTCATGTGTTGAAAATCTGGTCCCCTGTTTGGGACGGTACACTGGGAGGTGGTAGAAAGGTTAGGATGTGAAGCCTGATTGGAGGAACGAGGGCACTGAAGTGTGTTCTTGCAAAATACCCTATCCCTGAATTTTTCTTATATTCCTGTCACTTCTCAGCACCATGTCCTTCTGCCTCTGTGTACCATATGCATCACCAAAGTGGAGTCAGCCATGTAGGCTGGCACCTCTAAAAACGTAAGCCAGAATAAATCTTAAATCTTATAAACTGCTAGTCTCAGGAGTTTGTTGCAAGAAAAGGAAAAGAAAACAAAGTGACTGATCAAATAGCATGTAGCTTTTTCTGCTAAAATATAAAATAATGGGCTCACATGATGACTCAGGCAGGAGAGGAACTTGCCACAAAGCCCAATGATCTGAACTTGATCCCTGGAACCCACATAGTGCAAAAGAGAGCCAAATACCACAAGTTGTGTTGACCTCCACATTTGCATCATGGTGTGAACACGTGCACATGAGCACCCACACACACACACACACACACACACACACAAATAAATGTAATAAAATGGAAAGGCAAGTGAGCTGGCTCATTCATAAAGGTGTCTTGCTGCCACATCTGAGGGCCAGACTTTGACCCCTTGGATCCAAATGATGAAAGTTCACCTGCACTAAAATCTCACATAACATGTGGTTTTAGGCAATGATATTTTTATCTCTATAACTTATTTTAAAATGCACAGTATAATTTCAAAAGTTACTACATTGGTTTTTTTTAGTTTCAACGTCTAAATATGCAATAAAATTGTAAATTCATCATATTTCAAGCACTTACTGGCTATAAGTTACATATAGACTGAACTTGTATGAGGAAATATATCTTATTAAAACTTGGCTTTCAAACTAAATAGAATTAAGTTAAACTGAATATTACATTAAAGAGAACAACATTGGAAGACTCCCAGACTATGAGCAAATATGAAAAAAATAGTCTTAGATAAGAGGATGTGACGGCACACACCTATCATCCCAAGAATTGAGCAGTCGTGTCATACAGACTGTGAGTTCCAGACAAGACTACATAGTAACACATTGTCTGAAAGAACATAGTTTACATGAAAAAACATAGTCATACATTTACACAATGGGATTAATTCACCACTAAAGAAAAATGAAATTATAAATATTTCAGGAAAATGGATGGAATTGAAGACACTTCAGTGAATGAAGTATCCCATGTCCAGAAAGACAAACACCTATTCTTTCTCATATGCTGATCCAGAGTCAAATTTTTGAATTCTTGGTTTAATTTAGAGTGTGTATCTGGAGAGGCCAGGAAGGAACAAAGGAGCCAGGAGGAGGAGTGGGGAAAGAGTAGTGAAGGCGACGCGACAGATAATCAAACATAAGAGGCGAAAGTAGAAGAGAGCAACACCAAGGGTAGAAATGATTAAATGGAGATTGGGCCAGAAAAAAAAATGGCAGAAAGGTGAGGGTAGAGGATATGGTCAACTGAAACGAAGGATGTATGAAAAGCTATATATGAACCTTCTACTTTAAAAATAACTACAAACATATGTCCATACAAATAAAAGAGTTGAATGGAAGTATGTTGTACCTGTACAAAAAGATGGTCTCAGAAGTCATATGTCTTCAAACCTAATGCCATGTGTGACACACAACCCAAAGAGTTATTAGCTAGGTACCAGGAAAGACTCCCAAACAATATAAGATGTTGCCACAGTGTTTGGTTGTCATGACAACTGGATGGTAATGATCCATTGCTTGTAAATGCTATACATTTTATAGCATATATATATGCTATATATTTTATATATATGTATATCCTATACATATATATAGGATACAGAGATAACTAGAACTGAGCAGAAAGCTTCCTTATTGTCAGCTAGCGTTCATGGTGCTGGACACAACTGTTCAGGCTATTTGAAGAGAAATGCCACCACACCCAGCTGCCTTCCCTGTGTTCTACAATACTGACCTGCCAGGAAAGAAATATACTCACTGGTGCAGTAGAAGGATGACTTTTCCAGGGGTAACCAATCTCTTCCTGAATTGATCTGAAGCCTATTCCAGGGGACTAGGTACTGTACTTCAGATTTGATCAAAAGCTTATGGGTAAAGAGGACACAGGCCTGATGAGGAATTTATTGTTTTGTTCAATTATATAGGCAAGCACTTAAACTGCATTCTACTTGTCTACATTTGTATGCATAGACTAGTCCAGCCATTAGCTTTGGTCAAAAGAAGCCTTTTTTGGCAGGAGTGACAGAGCAGAGGCTTATTGTGCTGAGAGTAACTGACTACTAAAAGATCAGCACTGAACAAGGCATGTCTGTCCCCCCTCTCAAAGGCCCTGGAAGCTTCATGGAGGAAAAGGTGGAGAGGCTTTAAGAACTAGAGGATGGGAAAGAGCGCTATGAACCGCTATTTTCTGCACAAGACATGGCTGCCGAAATCTTGAACACACAGCAGCAACGGCTGCCTGCAGAAAACATGCACTCAAAGAAAAAGATGTGAAACTAGGAGGGGGCGGGGCTAGTGTGGAAGAACAGAGGCCGTCAGCAGGAGTGGGTGGGATAACAGAGCACGAGGGTATGAATAGGACCAGAATGCACTACATACAAGTATAGAATTGGCAGAAATAAAATATAAAAACCAGACAGACAGACAAAGAAAAAAGCAAAACACAAGCTCAAAGCTTAATTTTGACAACTTCTCTCATGCACTTTTATAGTTAAAGTACATTTGCTTTATTTTTAAAGTATCAGGTTACAGGAATGGGAAGATGGATGCGATTAAAAGTGTTTAGCTGCCTTTCCTAACACATATATGGGCCAGTTCACAACTGCGTGTAACTCTAGCTTCAGGGCATCTAATGACGTCTTTTGTCTTCTGTGGATAATCATCTACATACACCTGAGTAAAAATAAATGAAATTAGTCTTTTAAAAATATTTACTAGATGACAGAGTCATTTTCTAAAAAAGAAAAAGTATCAGTTTTCTAGATAGATTTAACTATACCTAATATTACACTTTTTAAAAGTTGAAAGCAGGGATCAAAGAGAGGGCTCAGTGCTTAAGAGCACTGGTTGCTCTTGCAGAGGACCTGAGTTTGATTCCCAGCACTCACATGGCAACCAGCATACTTCCAGTTCCAGGGGATCTGATAGTCTCTTCTGACTGGGTGCACTTACACAACTGCAGGCAATACATTCATAAACATGCAAAATAAAAACAATATATAAAATTGTAACAAGTTGAAAGTATTCAAGGCTTTATAAGTAAAAATAACTGAGTTCCTTGCAAATATGTTCCTGTTTTTTCTAAATGTTCAGAGAGAACTGTGAATACAATTTCACAAAATATTTAACTATAAAACAACAATCTTCTAGAATCCATCAGTAGCCTATAATTTAGCAGAGAAATCTAAAGCCTTTCCTTCAGGCATGTACCCAGTGTTGAGCTACTCTGCACCAACAGATAGTTCTATCTCATGATCAAACAGATGGCTTTAGTTAATAAGCTTGTTTATAAAACAAAACAAAAATACATGAATGTTGGAATGGAAACTGTAGGGAATATGGGGAATTGACGGGGGTGAGAGGGAGATAAGAGCAGGCAGAAGTAAGAGTAAACAAAGCACACTATATATACATATGAAACTGTCAAGGTACAAATTTCACCAATAAAAAATGGGTAATAATAATAACAATCTGTCTTGCTTCAAATAATGTTTTGATGCTATAACCAAATTCTTTTATCCTTGTAGAATACATTCAATCTATAAATTATTGGTGTATAATCTGTATAACTGAAGTTATGAGTGATAGTTTAGCATCATTACCAAAGATTGATACATACCTTGGACATGAAATCTGAAAACCTTTAATAGCTCCCATTCATTATGTGCCTACCAAGTCCTCAGCCTCAACCCCAGCCCGTGGCCTGCACCATCATTAACATTTGCAACAGCCATGCAAGGTAAAGAATATTTTATTTGTATTTACCGTGGATTCTGCTACGATTCAGTCTGGATAAGCATTTGCCTGAGAAAAAATAACTGGAAGAACTGGAATTCAAACTCAAATATCACCATTTCGATTTAGAAGCTTTTTACTTTATTCATCTCTGATAAATTATGTACAAACATATTTATTAACTTTTCAAAACTCTCTATGAATTAAACCTTGTTTTTGAAAATATAACAGCCTAAAGTTTCATTATAAGATTTGGGGAAATGACATTGATATTAGCAATGTCCAAAATTGGAATTTTAAACTTTATTATCTTATAACTACATTAATTGAGAAGTAATTCTATTTTACTTTCAAGCGTCTCTCTAACTGAGCCATAAAATAAGGGGAGGCTGTACTGTGATGGCTACTGCATTGTCCTCACCTCCAAGAAAGGCGCTACTTAGTTCATGATGAGGGTGGACAGATCTCCATGAATGATTACTGTGTGTGACTAACACATGCTATATTTAACATTTACAATAAATTGGGATGAAACAGTATTATATAGTCTTACAGGTAAATCAAACAGGAACTCAACAATCAGTTATCAGTTTACTTAATATCAGGTTGTTGATGAGTAGTAGAAAGACTGAGTGCAGAATCCAAATTTGCCAAGCGCATAGTCTGGCACTCCTCACTGTACCTCCCTGCCCACACACCGCGGAGTTAGAAGTGATCATCACTCACAGCTCTTCACAGGGCTGGGCCTGGGCTTGCAAGACATGTTCCAGTGAACTGAGCATCCAGGAAGCATGAAGACAGCTGTGCTGCTGGCTTCTGACTCCACTTAAAGTCAGTGAGAATTCACATCTTCCCTTTGAATGTAAACTGTACACTTTAAGTAATATCTAAGGTCCCCTTAAATGATAAGATTTTTTTTTACAATTTCAGTGTTTTAAAACTTTATGCATTTTCTTTTTTTGAAGTTTTTTAATTGGATGCTTCAACTTTCATATAACATATTTTGATCAGATTAGACCTCCTCCTCTATCTGTACCTCATTGTACCTCTACCAACTCCATCCATGTACATATATATGCCAAAAGAGTCGAATTCTTCTCTCTAAATGCCCTTCAGTGTGGGTCCATCCACTGGAGCCTTGTCAACTATAAGCATCACACTCTTAAAGAAGGCCAACCCATCCCCTCCCAGCAGTTATAATTTACCAGTAGTTCCTCACCTAGAGACAGGGCTTCTTATCCACTTTCTCACGTGTATGCTAGCACTCTACCTGGCTTGAACTTACATTGGACTTGTGCATGATGTCAACATTGGTGTGAGCTCATATGAGTAACTGCCCAGCTATTTGGAACACACTTTCTTTGTGGTCATCCACTACCTCTGCCTCTTGCAATCTTTCTATCCCCCTCTTCTGCTAGGATCCATAAGCCTTGGGAAACAGAGGTTTGATACGGGTATCCTGTTCAGAGATAAACATTCTAGAGTCTCTCCTTCTCTGCATGTTAGGTTTCTTTTAAAATATTCATTTTTTATTTGTATGAGTGTTTGCCTACATGTATGTATGTGCACCATTGATTGTCTGATGCTTGCTGGGGTCAGAAGAGAACAATGAAACCCCTAGAAACGAATGGAGATATAGATGATTGTGAGACACCATGTGGGTACTAGGAACAGAACTTGGGTCCTCTGTAAGAGCAGTGGATGTTCTTAATCACTGTGCCCAATGATGAGATTTGAAAAAAATCTAATAAATTAACTTCAATTGTGCAACTGAATAGTGTTACTAAAAGTGAATTCCAGTCTGTTGATATTTTACTTTTATTGCTGTCTCCCCCCATGGCCATTATACAGGTTGATTATGATTATAAATGAGACTTGGGGGGCTGAGCTCCCATTCTATCAGCAATATCAGCAGTCTTGAATAAGTAGCTCAACTTCTCTGAACTTCGGGATCTTTTATATCCATAAACTGAATAAAATATCAATTCTTATACCACGGACTTTGTACAAAATGTAGAGCTCAAGGAATGTTTGAGTTTAATATTTTGCACTTTTAGTATTATGAATCTAAAGTTAGACTTTGTAATTTATATCCCCTGAAAAAAGTCACAAATACATTAATAAAGGCAAAAGTTTATTGATAATGTACTCTGGATGAATTTTAAGATTATATTTTATATGTATGCGGATACATATAAGTATAGGTGCAGATGTATAGATATCTGGCATTGCATACCTACTTAAAATTCAGTTTTTATATGCATTTTGGTCTTCCCTCTAGTATTTTTAGATGGCATGGTTGACAAGATCAGCACCAGATATAGACAGAATGATAATATGCAAAAGCACACAGAGTTCTCACGTAGATAAATGCTGTCTAGTTATTTTAAGACATTTTGTGGAAACTACTAAAGTAGTGAGGCCGGGACACTGATGCATCAACTGAATTAATCACCATCATCACTCTTCTACAGAAAAAACAAAGCAACTTCAGCACACTCAATCATCATGAACACGAAGGAAGTGGAACTGCATAAAGCCAGGCCTGGGTCCTGCTCTTGGGAGCCAATGTAGCTAGAAACTGCGACTACTGAAGTCTGCCTGCTCAACATATCTCCGCGTCTGGAATGATATGGAGGGAAATTTCAGTTTGCCTGGTCGTCTGTTTTTCTTGGATTTTTGTTTCATTAAAAATAGAAAATGTAACTTTTCTTATAGAACTCCAGAAAATCCCGGAATCAGACATTGATGCCTGCCGATGAAGAATTTTACCTAATGGGAAGTGTCAAAGTGACCCATTAGTGCCAAAGACATAGTTAAGAATGGAAGCTTTCTTTTCACAAACCCTGTCAAATCTTAAGATGTGAACCTGTCTGAGGCATAATTTTTGGCACAAATTGTAGAAGCAATTCCATAGCATCTGTTTTTTGTACTCTTTTATAGATGTCACTGATCCAAATGCATTTCTACCCCAAGTACTCAGGGATAACTGATATAACAAAATATCTTCATAAAGGACTTTGCTGAAGGATAAGGAATAATCACCAATGTGACTTCCTTCAACAAGAGCATGATAGTAAATATATAGCCGGCTAAATTCAAGAATCCATGTAATTTCTCTAAACAACCACAGTTTAATATTTGGTCTGTGATGTATTTAAAATTGTTGTATAAGTAAATAATTACTATATTTTTGACATATAGAATTACACAGTTAACCAACACAATTGAGGCACTCTAGGAGTAGAGTTAGATATAGATGTGTTTTTAAATTTATATGCTTATGCCATATCACCTTATGAAGTACTTCTTTTCTTCTCCATGAGATTCCTTGCAAATGGTGTCCAACAGATCAATGTTGAGCTGGCCACTACAGACTACAAACATGCATAACATTGCACCCTGGGATGTGCTGAAGCAGCAGCTATTAGCAATTTCTCACATAGATGTGTGAAAAAAAGAAAAAAAGTAAAACGGCTCGGCACATTCTACTTCATTCATAGAGCTTTGGGAATTAATTACTCTTCTATTGCTCAACACTAACACTGAGGAGCAAAAAATAAATGAAGGAAAATAAATAAAAGGGATAAGCCCATTAATTTATGTTTACGTTCACATATAATATGTTAACCTTTATAATTTGAATATAGTTCTTGTGTGAAATTTAAAGGTATATTACAAATGTATATGGCAAATTTATTTCAGTATGTAAGAATAAGGAAAAGTAAAATCATAAAAGGCTTTTATAAACAAATATCATCACATATACTTCATATGTTTTAACTAGAGAGTAGAATTCAAATTACAGATATCACCAACAGTCATCCATTTATAATATGTGAAACAGCAGAGAGATGATCACTTAGCTTTTGTTTTGGTTCTAATTCATTTTTTTTCAAGAAGTGTAATTAAAAAATGCATTAATGCCACCAATTATGGCCTCCAAGGGACCAGAAACCCCATGTTACTCCGTGATGGAACACAACTGAGCTGCAAACATCCATTTACCATTATAATACTCATTAATCCTGCCAAAAACAACTCATTATGGGACTTGAAGGAAATCATCTCATAGGCAAACAGAGCACAGACTTGTCTTTTCATTGCTTACAGCAAAGTTAAAGGGATAGAGATTATATAGCATCACTGATTTTGGAATCTCAAAACCAAGGTTTCACTTATTATTGAACTAGAAACTTTAACCAAAGAACTGACCTAAATTCTCCTCCTTTAAGTTCAAAGTCTTTAATAAAAAAGTAACTTTGAATCAAGTCTTCAATAATGGTAAGCTGGAAAAATATCCATCAGTCTAGTACTTGGTTCATCAGGAAATAATCCTACATTATTAGACAGAAAATAACATTAGTATTTTCTCCATTAAAGTAGTAAATAAGAGTCTCAAAATATTTATTGTAATTTTGTGTTTTGGTCTAAAAGAAATATAAAACTCTCATTACTTTAGTCTTTGGAAAACCTATCTTATTCATTAATCAACTGACTATGTTCTATTGACTCTATATGTATTTGCTGTCCCCAGATTTAAAAAAGTGTGGCACCAAGTAGGAGCTTGATGGTATTTGATGTCACTGTTACAGGAAAAGAAGCCCTGAGATTGCCCCCAGCAACGCAATGAGTATGCTCAGGTATCGTTATGTGATGAGCAATTATTATAAAATTAATCACCGCAGAAGATGTTTATTTAAAATGTTATCAATTCCCATGTCCTAAGACCAATAACAAACAAACCATCTTGTTTCTACTGTGAGAATCTTTGCCTGAGCAGAACTTACTTAGACAAGAATTTTCTAAATAAGCCTAGACAACACATTAATAAACCAATTTCAAAAGTACTGTGTTTAATAACTTTTTGCATGATTTGAACAAAAGCAAGGAGGAAATTTATAAGAAGTATTTTCTGCAGTACCCATACAAGTGTTTCAAAAGTTACTGTATATACTTATTTATACTACTGTATATACTTTATATACTTATAAAGTACTGAAATAATAACATGCATTATTGGAAATCCAATGAAGTCAAATTTTATAATCATAATTGTTCTCTGATCATTTAAAATAAAGATAAATCTTTTTAATGTTTAAAATTTACTTTTTACTTTACATGTATGCATGTTTTGCCTGCATCTACGTAAATGCACCCACTTGCAAAAAGCTTGTAGAGACCAGAAAGTGGCATTGGATTGGTACCTCCATGTGAGTGCTAGGAAGTGAACCTGGATCCTCTGAAAGAGCGACCAGTGCTCTTAGTTGCTGAGCCTTCTTTCCAGCCCCAAATACTTTCAAATGGTGATCATTTTATATAATTTCAAACCAACAGTAAAAACTTAGTTGAAATTGATTAAATAAGCACTGAGATTAGGACTAATGTGAATTCTTTCTGAAAATTTATTTTTTTTTAATTTTTTTTTTATTAATTTTTTTATTTATTTCTGTATGGGTACGAATGTATTGTCTGCATGCAAGTCTGTGCACCCGTGTCGTGCAATGCCGCGGAGGTCAGAAGTGGGCGTCGGATTCCCCTGGAGCTGGAGTTCTCCTGGAGTTGGAGTTTCAGACGGTTCTCAGCCGCCATGTGGGTGCTGGGGATCGAACCCGGTCCCTGAAATTATAATACAGAGGCTTAAAAGTTTGAAGTTGAAATATTGAGTAGGGGAGTGTTCAAAGAAACATGTTACAGATTTCATCAAACTCACCCATGCTGTTTGGGTGACTGCACGTGACCAACTTGGAAGCAAACCCAGCTTCTAAGTTTAAATCATCCGGGCTGGAGAGATGGCCTAGCTTAAGAGCGCCGACCTCTACAGAGGACCCGGGTTCGATCCCCACAACCACATGGCGGCTGAGAAGCCGTCTGAAACTCCAATTCAGGAGAACTCCAGTTCCAGGGGAAATCTAGACCCTCTTCTGACCTCCGCGGCATTGCACGACCGGGTGCACAAACTGCATGCAGACAGTACATTGATACACATACCGAAATAAAAAAAATAAATAAATAAAACAAAAATAAAATAAATAAGTAAAATCATCCTACGGTGAAAGAGATGCTACAAGGTGATACCGTACAACAACAAAAATTATAGAGAACATTTGTATAGGCCAATCCCAAAGTTATGTTATACAGATTTTAATTAAAACAAATGTGGACTACAGCAATTTATATCTCCATAAATCAGATACATTACCGTTTTATCAACCTTTTTAAGAACATGTTTGTTTAATATACACATATTTACTTTTACTAAGTCCTAAAACACCATGTAACCTGTATTCAGAGAGTCTGGTCAAAACTGGATACTTGTTGAAATCACGTCAATTAAATATGCATAATGCAATATATATCCACCCTATAGGTATGTGTAATAAGGCTGCTTTTTGAGATTCATGGTCAAAAACCCAAAACCTAAATAAAAAAGGGGAATACAGATAGATGTGGAAACTTTTTGTCAATAAAACATTGCAATTCGAATCCTGGAACTAGCTAGGAAGGATCTGTATGTTCCAACGGGCAGCAATGTCACCCAACTTCAATGAGCTGAAGAAAAATACAGCTTTGCAGGAGTAGATGTACAGAAAGTGCCAGCAGAAGGATTGACTCCTCTGGCATTGAAGGGAAGAAAGCCATCAGATTGTTGCAGATATCAAGCCCCTCTATGGATCCTACTAGAATCCAGCTATTTTTAATGAAGTCCTAACGAAGCTTACCTTCTATGGTGCCACAAAGGTTTTAATATAAGAGACTTTCTTAACTCCCCCCCATAGAACAAGGAAAATGATGATGATTGAGAGGTTTGCTCTCCAGCTGTAGATTGGACGCCAGCTGTTATAGTGGATCTCTTGTAAAACCGGTAAAGTTTAAACGCCTTCTTTAATTGACTAATAGACATAGGAACTGTGAAAGGATTATTCTCTATTCAGAACCAAATAATGCTAAAGTCTCCCTTAAGCTATGCACTTAAGCAAAATATATAATAATACAGGAGCTCTGACATCAACAATGGATTATTCTACAAAAGGAGATGTTGGCCAGGGACACCAAGCCCCCACAAAAGGAAAGGCCCTTGCCTCCAAACTGGGATACCTGCAAGAGAGAGGCAATAAGGCCCTGCTGTTGAAGACCTGATGTAAACATGGAAAGATGTACCGCACTGCAAGTCATACGGATGGTCTCTGGATGCCAGAGATGTTACAAAGGCCACTAAACCCAATAAAGCAAATATAGTTCCTTTGAGTCAAGCAAGACTCCTCCGTCAGCACCAAGCTACACCTCCACCTGCCTTGAAATACTGTGCGCAGTGGCAGCCATATGCCTGTATATCCCAAATCTAATTGCTATTAGCTCTCTCCTCTCTTGGAGGAATAACTCATGGCTGATGCCACAAGCTTACACCTCTAATGGTTAGGAGATGTTATAAGCCACAGTAAGACCTGTCATGTTTAACAGGAAAAAAAAAATGTAATTCATGATTAACATAACCATCCAAACATCTGTGTCTACACCAAAGTAACCTACATAACAATTAGTACTGTTAAATACCTATATATCTAATTGCTTGTGCTTCATTAGTGGATGAAAGGTCATGCCCTGGACAAACTATCAGCCCATGAAAGGAAACAGCCAGAATTGACCAGAGTCCAAGTCAACAGCTCCAGAGAGAGTGGACTGTTTTACCTCTCATCCACCTGTGCCCCTTTTCTAAGCCTAGGGAACAATCTGCGGAAGAGGGGGCGTGGTAGAATGTAAGGGCTGCGATTGGGGTGAATGGTGAAACTACAACAATATAGACTGGACACTCATTTGATCAACTTGATTGAACATACAAGCCCCCCCTGCTGGATGGTGGGACCCATGAGCTGTGTGGGTTTGGGCACAACTGCTTGCAAATTGGTTTTACATGAAGGATGCTTGTACACATAAATTATCACTTATTGTTAAAAAAATGAAAAAAAAAACAGAGAAAGATGCAGGAAAGTTATGGTAGAATGCATGATCTAGGATGGGCTGGGGTGGGGTGGGGGGAAGGGAAAGGGATATATGCCTGAACTGAATTGGAAAATGATGTATGAAATACACAAAGCCTCAATAAAAAATGAAAATTAAAAAAAACAAACAAACATGTAAATGTTTTCCTTGGCATATAGAATATAAAGTTTCCAATTCTCTGTGCTTTAGAACTCACACTGTAAAAGAAAAGATGTGTGTTGGACAGCTTTATTAAATACATAGGACTACAGATATTGTTGGGGGTTAATTCATGAATGCTCATTATTTTGGAGGGGCCATGTTAAGATTAATGCATTATAGTCATTTTAGGGGAAGAATATGTAAGCTATTTCTGCCTTCATTTCTCTTATTCAATAAGTTGCATTCATCTCTATTTTTCCTGCCTGTAGATTTTATCATCAAGAAAAACTGCTTAAAATACAACAATCAACTGACACTCCGGTTGAGGGACCCTGAATTGGGGAATCACCACCATTGATTGGACTGGCCTGTGGCCAGGTCTGTGGAGTATTTTCTTGATTGTTAAGTGATGTGAGAGGGCCCAGCCCACTGTGGACAGTGCCACCCCTGGGTAGGTTGTTCTGCATTTTATAAGAAAGCAGGCTGAGTATGAGTCAGGGGAGCAAGCCAGTTAGCAGCCTTCCTGTGTTTCCTGCCCTGAGTTCTACCTTTGGTTCCTTTAGTGATGAACTATGACCTGGGAGATATAAGCCAAATAAATCCTTTCCTCCCCAAATTGATATTGGTCAGAGTATTTTGTCACAGCAATTGAAGTCAAACTAGAACATTATAGAAAAGCACAGAAATTTCTACCAATTTTGGAACTTTAAAAAAAAAGACCCTGCATTTTGTCTTTATCAAAACAGAATGTCTCCCTTAAAATGCTGCAAGGGAGATACACATTTTGCAAGTATTAATATAGTTTAATATGTGCTTTCAGCTAAGAGTTCTAGTAATAACTCCAAATGAATATATAATACAGATAATCATTTTTCCATATGTGCACACATATACAGTCAAACACACACTACAGAACACTGCAGCACACATAGATAAGAACAATGGAGAAAGATCCAAAGACAATCCCTCTGTGCCTTCATACACTGAGAGCACAAGTCTTTAGTTGAAACCTGGCTTGCAAAAAATGTGGAGCAGCTCAGACTGCCACCTGCCACGGTCAACTTAAAATTCACACAGTAAATGCGCAGGTATTAGAGACATTGTTGAGAGTTAACTCATGAATGGTCATTATTTTGGAGGGGCCAATTTAAGATTAATGTATTATTTCACTTTAGGGGAAGACTATGTAATCTATTTCTGGCTTTCAATTCTCTTATTCAATAAGTTGCATCCATCTCTATTTTTCCTGCCCAAAGATTTTATCAAGAAAAACTGCCTAAAATACATCAACAAGCATCAGTACCTCAGCAAAATGTATTTGAAAATAGGTTACAGTGTACCAGTAAAGATAATTTAGAGTAATACAAAGGGGAGGGAACAACAACAAAATAAGGACTGGGTGAAAGAACTGATTGATACAGTTAACTTCTGCCCAAAACAACAAACCTCTGCAGAAAAAATCCTAGGAAAGACTGAGAGAAATATGCAAGACATGTATGGCAGAATGCATAAACTGGGGTGGGGGGAGGGGCAGGGAGAGGGGATTTTATCCAAATTGGATGGAAAAATGATGTATGAAATATACAAAATGTCAATAAAAAGAACATAAAAAGAGATTGAGACTTCTTTTAATAATGTCTTTAATAAATGACTATTGCATTGATATATGGGATAACACGTCACAATTTTATTATAAATTCCAGATTCTTCTTGACATTTTAAATTCAGGTGTTTTTAGCCACTTTTTAAATTTCAAACAAATCATTTTAAAATATGATCTTCATCTTCTAGGTTTTGTGTTTTCTTACTCTTTGGAGTGACCAGTGGCCTAAAGCATGATGATGATGTATCTGTGTCTCAGTACAACCCATATCTCAGTACAGATTGATTCTGAAGCAAGGCTACCCCAAAGCCTAGTATCCCTTTATATTATTTTTACTCACCTAGTAGCTTCATGGCATGGCATCCCCAGCCTGTGTCATATAGAAAACATGACATAAATATATAGATCTTGAAATATAAATAGTTCATGAAGAGATGTATGGAAATTATAAAAATTTAAATTATTATACTATGTGTTTAACTGGGATTAATAGGTTTTATGACATAATGGAACAGATCATAAGATGCTGAAAAATTAGAAATGTGCGAGATTTCTAGAGCCAAGCCAATTTTTGATAGAAGATTCAGACATAGTTACAAATGATTTTTTAATTCTAGAGAATGCAAGTATTTCATGATTCAAATGGTTCATCCCACACTAGAATGTTGAACTGGGATGAAGTTCAGTGTTCAAGTACTTTCCTGGTGCTTATAACACCCTGGATTCTATCTCTATAACCAAAGAATAAATTTAAACTAAACAAAGAATTTTTAATAATTTTCTAAATTTTTTGCATGAATGTTTATACTGGCTGATTTATTCACCTGACTCATTTGTTTCTTTTGTTACGATGTATCAGTGCATGCTGGTGCTAATAATTTAATGATGGAACATTATTAAAATTAGAAGGAATCAAAATAAAATCTGAGCCAAGTATGCATGTGTATTGACTTTTCTACTACTTAGTCAAATGAAACAATAACAATATAAGGCCAATTTGAAGGAACTGTAAATTGAATATTCCTTATCATGATATCTCTAAGAAAATATTAATGAAAGCATATAAAGCTTAAGAATAATAATTTCTTGGACTGAAAGAACATAGAATGAGCATTCCCATATTCCCTCATAGCCTTCTATACTGAAAAGATCACAGTGGTCTGGAGAGAAGGTTCAGATGTAGAGTACTGGCCGCTCTTCAGAGGACTCAGGTTCAGTTCCCAACACCCACATAGCAGCTAAGAACCATCCATAACTCCAGGTCCAAAGAATCTAGCACGCTCATGGTGTACTTGTATTATACATGCAGGAAAAACATTCATACCCATAAAAATTAATTTTAAAAAAATCCACAAAGAAAAGACTTCTCAGATGAGAAGATACCTTGTCAGATAATAAAGTATGATAAAATTATGTGCCATTTTTCAAATGCAGTGATTCCCCAGAAATATAAACGAGGTATCATAGTGTAGTGTGGTCACTAGTAGAGTGAGTCAAGTCCCTACTAATTGGATCTCCAAGCATGTCTCTGCATCAGAGAGTTCCATTCCTTTAACCTCCACTGTCAAGAAAACTTAGAGAGAGCATAGTAATTCTATTCTGTCTGCGATAATCATAAAGAAAAATACACCCTCCTTCCTGCAATAGATAAGAGCTAGAGTCCATAAAAAGATATTCAAGAATTCCCTGAATGCAGGACAGGACAGGACAGTGGGGCATTTTGGCTTCATAGAAACCAAAATAGCAACTGGCTGCAGTGAAAACTCTCCTCACAGAGTGGAGGAACCTGGAAGACTCAGGAGGGCATTTAGATCACAAAACTGGTGAAGTATTTTGAGATTTAGACAGTTAAAATCTCATGAAAATGGTTTTGATCTTCATCAAATAATTTTGGATTTAATTCTTTTTACGAACTGTATACTACCATTGCCATGGTCCAGTCAATTCAGATTATATCATTTTTTATTAACATGGACAAAACTCTTGATGGGCCCAGTGTATAGTCCCAAATTGAAAAATAAAAAATTAAAAAAAAATTGGAGACACAGATTTCTCTCTCTCTCTCTCTCTCTCTCTATATATATATATATATATATATATTAAAGTACACTTAAATGAATGGGCAGTAATGGGGGTATAGAGAATGTGGCTAGAAGAGAAGATCTAAAGATCATCCAACTATATTATATAAAAAGCACAAAAATTAAATAAAAACCACATCATTCTTGAGTTCTTTCTAGTTTCAAAGCTTTCTAGTTTGAAAGCTTTGGTCTATGTTCTGACTACAAGCTTATTCCTAGTCTCTTCACTTGTTTCACAACACAGAATATGGCAAGAGGCTGAATTTTAGGACTGAGTCTTTCCACAAATTGTCTTAATAATTATGAAAAAAGAGACATATTTAGTATTTCTTCTGTGACTAATGAGGACCCAGAAAAAGACTTAAAATAGCTGAATAGATGAAAATATCATCTTTAATGATTTTTTTAGTGTGAACTAAAAGTCATTTACTTTGTCTAAACTTTCAAATACTGAATCCTTAAGTTTCAAGGCAATTAGAAACATAATAGCTTTAAAGATCTCAAAAAGGCCTTTTTCTCAAGAAATATGCAGCATAGTAAGGTAACAAAAATATAGATCACTTCACCTAAATGAATGAAACATATACAGTGAATGTGTAATGTCTGATGCTAGATATTGATCAGTGTGAACATAATGAATTGTATGATCTATAAGATCATAATCCTGCTATTAATCTGCCTTTCAGGTCATAATCACATACACTTCAGAAAGCTAAACCAAATGGTAAAAGTTCTTCAACTGAATTCAAATTACTGAAATTATATAAAAATTAATGTTTGTAATTATGTCATGTAACTGAATGTTTTAGAGTACCTAATATTAGAGTGATTATATGATAGAAGTATAATCTTCACTGTATTGATCCACATTTTGCAATAAATGCATTGGAATGTGTAGTTTTTAAAAGGCCCATCCATAGTCTTCTCTTCCCCACCAGCATAGATGCTAACAATAAATGTTAATAATAAATTTATTAATAAAAATTGATAGTATTCCCATTATACTGGTTCCAGAGCATAGCTTCATTTACTACTGTAGAAGATTCATTTCCAATAGTAGTGTGTTGTTAATTTAGCAAAGTTACACATTACCACAAAGGTGAAAATGTACTATGTCATCAATTTATAGTAGCAAGTGAATTGGGAAATTGAGTGTTGCTGTTCTGAATTTCAGATCTTGTGGTGCAACATAGAGCTGTAAGCAGAACTACCCCCAAACCAAGCAACATAAGGGGATGTTTATTTCATTTTAAATGATTTATAATATATAGACCAGTGGAAATTTATTTTAAATATTCATAATATTGCAATATGTTGTTATGTTTATTGAGTTATGTATTTTGTATTGCTCAGTTGCCGGAATACTGTTTCTTTTCTTGACAAATCTGTATTGTTAAATAAAGGATATGTGGTGTTTTTGATTTAGGTTTTTGTCTTTTTGATACAGGGTCTTCATGTAGTCACAGCTGGCCTGGCCTGGATCTCTCTATGTCTAACAGCCTAGCGTCAGTTTAATAGAGATCCACCAGCCTCTGCCTAATGAGTTCTGGGATTAAAAATGTGTATCACCACACCCAATTTTTTTGTTTTTTCTCTCTTAATGAAACGTTTATTTATTTCTTATCCCAATTTCTCCCTTTCTTTGCTCAGATTATGCATAATGAGTATTTTTTTATACTTT
>VZQC01011281.1:738864-773864 GCA_009823505.1 Rhizomys pruinosus | reverse complement strand
ACCTGCAGAGATTAGACTGTGCCTATTTCTTTGATGATCCAGCAGAAAACACCGTTGCCCTCGGCTTTTCTCCAGAGTGTTGGAACTGAAGGTTTAGAATATATTAATACTTCTAGCCAATGTGCTATCTATCTGTGAAGACTGGAGGTTACATCAGCAAAAAAAAAAAAAAAAAAAGTATGAACTGGACTTTTCCAAACTCTACAAAACATAATAAATAGTATGAATTTCATCTAGGACCAATAAGTCCAAACAGACCCACAGGTTGACCCATGGTCTATAGCAAGCCCTAGGGATGTGCCTTTCCCAACTAGAGCTGTAAAGCTCCTTCAGGTCAAGCAGGACAAAAGTTCTTCCTGTTTATTTCCTGCCCTCCAGGCAGTGAATACCATACCTCAAGTGCCAATTTGCCATTATAGTGATGGTGGTATTCCAAGATAACAGGCTAATGCATTGGGAATTGGTCAGAGATCATGCAATTCACTTCTCCCTGGGTAGCATCTAACATTGAATGATGACAACTTTTAGCCACTGCCAATATGTTCCAAGTTATACCAATAGCAAGAGGTATAAAATTTCCCAATTCATCTATTCATGGCTGAAGCTTTATTTTGGTAATATTTCCTAAAATGGTATGGGGCAAATATCACCAATTTTGATTATCTACAATAAACTGATTAATGTATGAGACCCTCAAAGTTTTCTAATGTTTTTATTCACTTTCAGAGATTCTAACAAAGTGGAAATGTTTGTATATAAAGTTATCTGCATTTACCCCAGGACTAAACGTTATAGCTGAGAGGAATGCAGAACCATGCCAGCTTCCACCTTTCATTGTCTTCCATAGTATTAGCATGAAACCTTAACTTGACAAGACAGAACTATGTCACATTGCTGTAACTTCACGTGTAGCATGAAGAATTGGGCTGCGATGTAAGGAACTGAGCTTTCCAAAAATAAAAAAAATAAAACAACAAATTTTGCATAGCATTCAGTTCATGTGATGATACTAAATTGTTTGTTTATTTAATGTCACACTTTGGAACACTGGTCCTTTGCTGAAAAGTAATACTAAGTATAATTTTATAATAAAATCGATTAGAATCAATAACCAGTCTTCGTATAAGTCTCATAAGTTTCATTGGTCTTTCACTTACCAGTAAATGAGGTCAAAAGATTAACATATGAAGCCACACTGTTGTGTAGAAATAGGTGTGAGACTTTACTTCAGCCATGTACTACCCAAGTGTGTGTGGCTTCTTCTACACCAATGGTTTGTGCACTCTGTTGTTTATTGGGATTCCCAGGAATAGGTTGTTGAAACACATGCTGCAGGATCTCAATACTGAGTTGGTGATGTTAAGGACTGTGCTTGGGCTGAATGGTTTGCAGTGGCAACATTCCCCCGGCAAGCAACACAAGTGCCACTTAGATAGGCAGTTTAGATGAATATAGTAATTCAACCTTATAAAAATTTTGAGAACGATTCAACCACAACATGGTGCTTCTCAGACATAGGGAAAAGAAAGAAAAAAAAAAGAGTTAGTCTCACTTCTTCCACTAGGCAAAGTTTTGGTTAGTAACAGTGCAATTCTCAGTACCACACTGCCTGGATTCCCAGCTCCACTAATACAAAGGGTGTTGACCTTTTTTTTTTTTTTTCTTGCATATCCTCCTAAAAATGGAGCCACTTCATACAGATCTTTTAATGATTTCAAGCATTAGAATTGGGCCTGGTGTATAGTAAACACTCAAAGATACGTTAGCCATTATTCTTTAAACAAAGCAAATTGATCAACATACATCAGTCCAAAAGTTTACAAATCATTGGCAAGTGATTACTCCTGGGTAAGTGAGAGTTGATGGTCTTTAAGAGAGACTCTAGACAGGCTGACTAGACTCTAGAAGATGAACGTGCACTGAGGGACACAAACTTGACTTGATAGGCCTTAATATATGTGACAGGATACATGAAATAAGGTAGGGGGATATGGAGTGATGTGGATGAGGGAGGGGGTAAAAAGTTGATTCAGATGTTTGTTATGAGACACATAAAATTTCAATAAAAATATACAAAACCCAACCATATTGACTTAGTGTTATTTTTACAACTCAAGGAATTTACACAGAGAGAGAGAGATGTAAAGGTTTTCTAAAAATAAAATAAGAAAAACATCTATTCATTCCTCTATCCAAGTGCTTAGAATTTTCAAGCTAAGTTTTGCAAAGACAATATATTTCAAGTAGGTGATTTTTTTGTATTGATCTTCCATAAATCCTAATAGCATATCACAGAATAAATCACACGTCACTGAAAGGGGTTTCTGAGGTGAGTTGGTATAATAGCTCTGAGCCTTCTTGCTTTAGGATGATTTAGCTTCTATTGGCTCAAACTAAAAAAATTTAGATGAATAGACAGTGGCCATATATGTCTATTAGACTCTGGGTGAAATACTACATGTTGTTTGTCAGATGGTGAGCAAAATTGAAGAGTCCTCGTTAATTTATCATTGATTTTCCTTACAATGATGGTGTGGAATACACTGAAAGGAACATGAGAAATGAAATATTCAACTCTTTTTAGAAAATTTAGAGATAAGATTATTTCACAAAGAAAAATATTAAATTACTTTAGTAGAGGGAGCTTGATAGCATGATTCTCTAGGTTGAAAAGATAGCTCAAGGCACAAGACTCATAACTATGTAACAGAAAGAGGAAAATGCAAAAAAGGAGTTGGTGAGATTTTCCCCACAGTAAAATAATACATGAAGAGGAAGAAAAAAAAATGTATTAGCAAGGAAATAACAGCAAATCAACCTGGGAAACAACACACATTTAAGATATTTTGCTTTTGCTAATTATAAATATCAGCAGGCTATTCTTTTCACCGATGTTCATGAATACAACATTCTCTAGTAAAAAATAAAATGTTATTAAGGAACACAATTATAAGAACAATTTCAGATGGATATTCTCTCCAGTAACAGATCAAATTCTGACTGTTCATCTACTCAAATGAGTAAAGCTACGTTCACTATATTGTTGCAAGTCTCTAATATCTGTTGAAAACACTGTTTCAGTTCTGCACCGAGTCTAAACATACTGAATTTTATCACTCAAAATAAATTACACTTTGATTTTAACATAATAAACTTTATGAAACCTGTAAATTATTGCAAATTACAGGGGTGTATGTAGTTACATGAAACTCAAGACAACTCCTGCTTCATAGACTGTAAGTTCAAGAATTGTTACTGTGCCTTAGCTTAAATTTCCACCAGCCCATTCTCAGGAAGGGAATGAATTATGAATTGCTAACTTAGTCCTATGAGGAAAAACTTGGGTCACTTTTTTTTATTGATGCTTTGTGTATTTCATACATCATTTTCCAATTCCGTTCAGGCATATCTCCCCTTCCCTTCCCCCCACCCCACCCCTACCCATCCCAGATCACGCATTCTGCTGTAAGTTTTCTGCATCTTTCTCTGCTTTTTTGTTTTTTTCATTTTTTTTAACAATAAGTGATAATTTGTGAGTACAAGCATCCTTCATGTAAAACCAATTTGCGAGCAGTTGTGCCCAAACCCACACAGCTCATGGGTCCCACCATCCAGCAGGGGGGGCTTGTATGTTCAATCAAGTTGATCAAATGAGTGTCCAGTCTATATTGTTGTAGTTAAAGACCACTAAACCAACAAAGCAAATATAGGTCTCCTTGGGTCACTTTTATATTATAATACTTTAATATTTGTACTGCCTCTTCTAGACATTATATTCACAAGTATTTATAGTATCTGAAACTCTGAAATCTCCCTGGAGTAGGAATGGATGTTCTAAGGGCTTTTATATGCTTCTTGTTGCTAAGGTAACCACATCCTTGATATCCACGTGTTTGGCATGTCATTCTCATTTTGAGTCTGGCTCTCAGACAGCCACCTCTAGAGCATGGCATCAAAGGAACCCATGAAATAAAGACGGGACAAAGAACCGGGAAAGAGCTCCTTCTCCATGATGTTTGTCTCTAATAGATTTCAATTTAGTGTTAAAATTCATAAATTAACAGAATCAAGGTCATGAAAATTAGTGAGAAATGAATAACTAGTGTGCCAGAGTCTTTGATAGTTAAGATTCTTAATCATCATCAGAAAATAAAAATAAACAAGTTTGTAAATGAAAAATACCATTCAAACATGAAGTAAAGGCAAAGGGATACTCAATGTGTGTAAACGGCTCAATAAACGTAATGAAGTGTCATAGAAAGGTTAGTTTTTAACTTTAGTCACCATAAATGACTAAATACCACAGGCAGTCCAACCAGTGCCTCTTTGATAAGTATAAAACACATTTTAGGGAAGGCAAGTTATTCTGAAATGAAAAATATAAACTTATTAATATTTGGATCACCATTTAAAACAAATAGTTTTCTATATTTTGGTTCCCTTTATAAATTAAGTATACATAAGTTAATAAAAAATAGCATGTTTATGCCATTTTTAAATCATCATTTATGAAATACCCAGAAGAATTTAGAAATTTTTCATGGGTCTCCAATTAAACAGAACTGGCTTTTCAGTGTCATATTTTAAATGGATTTTGTGGCATGAAATTCTTTGCAAATGATGAGTAATGATGGTTGATCAAGAAAAAGACTCTAATCTTTGCTTCAATTATAAAGCAAAATCATAAAATTGTAAAAATGTATCTCTGTGTCTAGAAATCAGAAAGCCAGCAACTTCTGCAATAGCACCATTTCATCATAGTGGCCCAGGTTCTGTCTTTTACTATTTAAAGTCCCTGTCACTCCCACAATTTCCAGCAGTTGATAACTCCTTCTAGACACTGCCTACTGGGATAACCAGAGCTAACAATAATTTTAAACAATACAGAGTGCTTCAGTGTCACCCACAGTATCAATATATGGACAGACAATCATAAAATGCACTGTATTACAAAGAACATTCTCAATGAAATATAATTTTATCACAATTTAACATTTTGGAAAGCAACTATTAGATTAAATGCTCCATTTTTTTTCTTTGATAAAAAATCTAAAGTTGGCTGGGATATCAATTAATGGATAAGGGCTCTTGCTGTGCAAGCAAGAAGATATGTGTTCATATCCAGGTAGAAAGCCCAATGCGATCATGTGTGTGTCCATAACCTCAAACTGAAGTGGGGTGTAAGTGGACACCAAAAGATGTCTGGCATTTGGTGAGACGCTCTGTGTCAAAGGGATAAAGTGGAGAGAGACAGGGAGGACCCAGAGGCCCTCCACCCCCACACATGCACACCTATACTACACACATATTCACAACATAGATACACACAAGCAAAAAAAATTAAAATAAAATAACAAGATATGGAAAGCTTCTGACAAGAAAATTATAGTCTAAATATTTACATGAAAAAAACAGAAGATAATAAATTTTGATCAGTGAGTATAGGTCTAATAAATAGTACATGCAAAGTATATTTTCTTTTTTGAAAAAATATTTTGATCATATTTATAACCTCTCCTCTGTCTCCTGCCTATATCCTGTACTCCATAAATATATATTATTGTTTAAGTAAAAACTCATTTCATGACTTGGTTTTTAGTGGGCAGAGATTTTTGTTGTGAGAAAGCATTTGCACCTGTAAGTTTGTATGGAAATGACAGAAATGAGATTCGTCACAGCTTCCCAGACCACCTAGCTGCATAGAACTATCTCAGAATAGAAGGTGTTTTTGAAGCCCAAATAATAGACATTTTGGTATACATTTTATATATTTTTTCTGGCATAGATAAAGTGTAAGGAAATACCAGTTATCTTAGATTTGCTTGTTTTCTACAGATGCTTCTCATGGCTAGAAAAATCTAATTTCACATCAGTTTGGTAAAAGGGCGAATAAAAATCAACAAGTAGACATGTGAGTCTGGCCAGCATGACTAAAGAGGGACAGGATTCAAATTCTCATATATAATGAAGTTACCCTGCAATGGATGGGAATTATATATATATATGTATATATATATATATATATATATAATATATGTGTTGTGTGTGTGGTGTGTGGTGTGTGTGTGTGGTGTGTGTGTGTGTGTAATCATGTTTTGTTCTTTTCAAAATATTTTATTGAGCTCTTATACATTTCATACAACAGTTCATAATCAAATTAAGGCTCCCTCCTCCATTCACGACTCCCCCCTCCCCGAGTCCTCATGTATTCTGCCATACATGTTAAGTTCCATCTGATCAAGAATTTATACCCAGATATCCTTTGATGCAAGTTCATCCACTGGAGTCTATTTAGCCTTAAATATAGAGAGCGCACTGTAGACATGTCACTACTGGTGGGTGTCTCTCAGACATGTATTTTCTATGTGTAACCAAAGGTGGAAATCTGAAGTACCCTCCATCTGTTTTGTTCATTTTATTCATAATCAATAATAATGAAATTTAAAACAATGCCAATACTATCTATGTAAGTCTAGGACTGAGGGAATAGTGACATGAAATTGTGTGTATTCAGTACAGGTCCATCTAGTGTTAACAGAAAATGTCAACAGATTTCTAATTAAACACCAGACAGAACAGGAGCAACCCTTTGAAGGAACTGAAAGAAGACATCTGTGATTGAGTCCTCCAGCTTTATCCTTTGCTTTCAGTTCTGTTGTTTTGGCTCCTCTGTAGTATTTATATTTGTATACGAATTTTAAAATGCTCTTATCAGTTTCTACAAAGAAACCTTTTATCTTGGATGAAATCAATGGCTAACTAATTGGATCTAAAGCCAACTCAGTGGGAGGAAACTCATGTGTGGTATTGTAAACATAGTCATAGGCACACAACTGGAGAGGTCATAAATCTTAGAGAATTCCAAAAGGTAGATGAAGCCCTAGGGTAAGGTAACATCTTACTAACTACAAAAGAAGTATCATAATTACAGACATATCCATTCAAAAAAGAAGCTTCTTTTGCACCAGATGAAGAATAGTACAGAGTCCCACAAATGGACACACACAGACATGGGCTGTGAATTGCTCATGCTTAGGTAACACATCTGCAATGCAATCTCTACACAATTACCTCTTAACTCTCATTAAAGAAGCTCCCCAATGCAACAGAAGGCCAGGGACTCAAAAGTGCATGACTGGCCAAATGGCAGAGTTTAGGAGTCTACAGAGTGTGGTTCCATGGACAGGTCACCTATACTCAGCTTCACTCATCCAAGGTTAAGGGAACATTGTGGAAGAGGGGGCAGACTGATTGTAAGAGCCAGGGATGTGGTGCAAGACCAAATAGAAATGAGTCTTATATGGCTCTGGAACCCTATTCATATGAACCTACAGCATTGGTATCAGCATGCACAAGAATACTGGTTGTCAACCCAAATGCCCCTCAACCAATGAGTAGGTAGAGAAAATGTGCTACATCTACCAATGGAGTTCTATACAGCAGTAAAGAAAGATGACATCATGAACTTTACAAATAAATGGATGGAACTAAAAGACATTTTGCTAAGTGAAGTAACACAGCCCCAGAAAAACAAACAACAAGTGGTATCCCTCATCTGTAGATGCTAGCTCCAAATACCTAGTAGTTAGGCAAACTAAGCAATATATTGCTTAGTTTGCCTAACTACTAGGTATTTGGAGCTAGCATCTACAGATGAGGGATACCACTTGTTGTTTGTTTTTCTGGGGCTGTGTTACTTCACTTAGCAAAATGTCTTTTAGTTCCATCCATTTACTTGTAAAGTTCATGATGTCATCTTTCTTTACTGCTGTATAGAACTCCATTGGTAGATGTAGCACATTTTCTCTACCTACTCATTGGTTGAGGGGCATTTGGGTTGACAACCAGTATTCTTGTGCATGCTGATACCAATGCTGTAGGTTCATATGAATAGGGTTCCAGAGCCATATAAGACTCATTTCTATTTGGTCTTGCACCACATCCCTGGCTCTTACAATCAGTCTGCCCCCTCTTCCACAATGTTCCCTTAACCTTGGATGAGTGAAGCTGAGTATAGGTGACCTGTCCATGGAACCACACTCTGTAGACTCCTAAACTCTGCCATTTGGCCAGTCATGCACTTTTGAGTCCCTGGCCTTCTGTTGCATTGGGGAGCTTCTTTAATGAGAGTTAAGAGGTAATTANTAGATACACACAAAGCAAAAAATTAAAATAAAATAAACACCGAATGGAAAGCTTCTGACAAGAAAATTATAGTCTAAATATTTACATGAAAAAAACAGAAGATAATAAATTTTGATCAGTGAGTATAGGTCTAATAAATAGTACATTGGCAAAGTTATATTTTTTTTTTGAAAAAAATATTGTTGATCATATATTATAACCTCTCCTCTGTCTCCTGCCTATATCCTGTACTCCATAAATATATATTATTGTTTAAGTAAAAACTCATTTCATGACTTGGTTTTTAGTGGGCAGAGATTTTTGTTGTGAGAAAGCATTTGCACCTGTAAGTTTGTATGGAAATGACAGAAATGAGATTCGTCACAGCTTCCCAGACCACCTAGCTGCATAGAACTATCTCAGAATAGAAGGTGTTTTTGAAGCCCAAATAATAGACATTTTGGTATACATTTTATATATTTTTTTCTGGCATAGTAAAGTGAAGGAAATACCAGTTATCTTAGATTTGCTTGTTTTCTACAGATGCTTCTCATGGCTAGAAAAATCTAATTTCACATCAGTTTGGTAAAGGGCGAATAAAAATCAACAAGCAGACATGTGAGTCTGGCCAGCATGACTAAAGAGGGACAGGATTCAAATTCTCATATATAATGAAGTTACCCTGCAATGGATGGGAATATATATATATATATATATATATATATATATATATTATATATGTGTGGTTGTGGTTGTGTGTGTTGTGTGTGTGTGTGTGTGTGTATCATGTTTTGTTCTTTTCAAAATATTTTTATTGAGCTCTTATACATTTCATACAACAGTTCATAATCAAATTAAGGCTCCCTCCCCATTCACGACTCCCCCTCCCCGAGTCCTCATGTATTCTGCCATACATGTTAAGTTCCATCTGGATCAAGAATTTATACCCAGAGTATCCTTTGATGCAAGTCATCCACTGGAGTCTATTTAGCCTTAAATATAGAGAGCGCACTGTAGACATGTCACTACTGGTGGGTGTCTCTCAGACATGTATTTTTCTATGTGTAACCAAAGGTGGAAATCTGAAGTACCCTCCATCTGTTTTGTTCATTTTTATTCATAATCAATAATAATGAAATTTAAAACAATGCCAATACTATCTATGTAAGTCTAGGACTGAGGGAATAGTGACATGAAATTGTGTGTATTCAGTACAGGTCCATCTAGTGTTAACAGAAAATGTCAACAGATTTCTAATTAAACACCAGACAGAACAGGAGCAACCCTTTGAAGGAACTGAAAGAAGACATCTGTGATTGAGTCCTCCAGCTTTATCCTTTGCTTTCAGTTCTGTTGTTTTGGCTCCTCTGTAGTATTTATATTTGTATACGAATTTTAAAATGCTCTTATCAGTTTCTGCAAAGAAACCTTTTATCTTGGATGAAATCAATGGCTAACTAATTGGATACTAACCAACTCGTAGTGGGAGGAAACTCATGTTGGTATTGTAAACATAGTCATAGGCACACAACTGGAGAGGGTCATAAATCTTAGAGAATTCCAAAAGGTAAGATGAAGCCCTAGGGTAAGGTAACATCTTACTAACTAAAAGAAGTATCATATTACAGACATATCCATTCAAAAAAGAAGCTTCTTTTGCACCAGATGAAGATAGTACAGAGTCCCACAAATGGACACACACAGACATGGGCTGTGAATTGCTCATGCTAGGTAAACATCTGCAATGCAATCTCTACACATAAGCTCACAAAACATAGACAAAGTCCCAAAGAAGGCATTAATTACCTCTTAACTCTCATTAAAGAAGCCCCCAATGCAACAGAACAGAGCCAGGGACTCAAAAGTGCATGACTGGCCAAATGGCAGAGTTTAGGAGTCTAACAGAGTGTGGTTCCATGGACAGGTCACCATACTCGCTTCACTCATCCAAGGTTAAGGGAACATTGTGGAAGAGGGGGCAGACTGATTGTAAGAGCCAGGGATGTGGTGCAAGACCAAATAGAAATGAGTCTTATATGGCTCTGGAACCTATTCAATATGACCTACAGCATTGGTATCAGCATGCACAAGAAATATGGTTGTCAACCAAATGCCCCTCAACCAATGAGTAGGTAGAGAAAATGTGCTACATCTACCAATGGAGTTCTATACAGCAGTAAGAGAAGAGTGACATCATGAACTTTACAAGTAAATGGATGGAACTAAAAGACATTTGCTAAGTGAAGTAACACAGCTCCCAGAGAAAAACAAACAAACAAGGTTATTCCTTCATCTGTAGATGCTAGCTCAAATACCTAGTAGTTAGGCAAACTAAGCAATATATTGCTTAGTTTGCCTAACTATATAATATAATATATATAGTATATATATATATATATTGCTTTTACCTGAAAGCAATTATACCATTATAATGAAAGATAACAATGGGATCTAGAATTAATCTACCATTTATTTTCAGACTTTTTAATTGTGGCCTATTGGGGGAGGGTATGTATGCATACTTTAGAGTAATAGAAAATTAAAGGGGGAAAGTGTGAATTCTAAAAAGAAAAGAAAGATATGTAGGGCAGAATGCATAAGCTCTGATGGGAAGGGGGCAAGGAAGGGGAATTAGGTCTAAATTTGATTATGAAATGTTGTATGTAATACACAGAATTTCAATAAAAAATGAAAAAAACAGAATACTGGTTGTCCTTGCAGAAGACCCAGATTTGAACCCCAGCTCCCCAGCTCCACTTCTGTTCCAGGGGAGTTCCAAAGCCCGCTTCTGTCCTCTGTGGGTGCACGTGCAGGCATAACACTGATCCACATAAAATAAGAATAAAAGAATAAACATTTTAATAACCCATACACTCTCATATATTTGCCATCTTTCATTTTTAAACCTGTTTATGGGATTATTAACATAGTAAATTTTTAATCTTTTGGAAAATTAATTTCCTTTGCAAGTTTCTTTCAATTTTTTTTAAACATCAACACTTATAGGTTTTGTTGCATTTACAAGCCTTTAATTCATGACATTTATTTTGATAAATGATATAAATACAAGGCCAGAATTTCTAAAAGCAAATGGTCCCATTCTGTAAATCATTTAACTGAATTAACTATATTTTTATTTTGAAGCTACTCAGAAAAAGGCATATAAAAAGAGTAAATGTTAGTATATTTAATGGCAACATTTTAAAAACCTGAAATTAATGCCGGACATGGTGGTGCATGCCTTTAATCCTAGCACTTGGAATCTTTGTAAGTTCAAGGCCAACCCCGGTCTACAGAGCGAGATCCAGGACAGCTGGGGCTACAGGGAGACCCTGACTCAAAAAAAAAAAAAAAAAAAAAAAAACCTGAAAGTAAAGCAAAAGGAGAATTGAGCACCATTTCAGTGAACTGATACATTAAAGAAGCCAGACGACAGAGCACGCATATCACAAGTATAACCAGAATCCAGGCTCTGACACTGCATGCTAATTTATCATTTTTTCCAGTGAACACCTAATTGAGTTTTGCATTACTGCTCTGGAAATGTTTAACAACTTGTAGACAATGTAACAATTTTTTTCTAATATTTTTAAAAATATTATTAGCTGTACTCACTATGCAATTTCTTAAATATGCTAGAGCCAATATTACATATGGAATTATGATTCCTCCATTCATGATGAAAATATGTTCATATGTCTTTGGTATGCAGTACTCTAGACTTACATGGTGGATCTGTTTGCATGCAGTTTTAGCTTCTTGAAACAGCACATCTTGGCTTGTATACAAATCTTAGATGGAAATATTACTTTCAAAGTCTATATCCATTTAATATATTTAATTTATGATCAATTTTTAATGTTCCTCTTACCCTTTTAAACCTTCTTTGCACTAGCAATAGTGGTGCATGCTGGTAATCTTAGCACTTTAGAAGCTGAGGCTGGAGGATGAGAATTAAAGGCCAGCCTGGGTATATAGTAAAGTTATAACAAACAAAAATGGTTTTTTAAACGTTTTGTTTATTTATATCTTTATATATGATTTGAATGAATATATACTATTTTGGTTCAATTAATGTTGCTAATTTTAATATTCAAAAAGAAATGTAGGATTAATATTTTATCTCTAGTTAATTTATAATAATTCAATCTTGGAATTCAAACACAAACTATTTATATTATTTTCATTACCATATTCTATAATAAGCCATCCATATCCATGTGTTTCACATCTGCATATTCAAAAATCAGCCAAAAAGTCTGGGGAAAGAAAATCACATGTGTGATGAACACATACACACTTTTCTTTTGTCATTATTCCTAGACAATATAACACTTAGTTGAACATCACTTACATTGCATTGGGTATGTAAGCAAGGCAGAAATGATTCACTATATGCAAAAGGATGTGCTTAGCTCATATGTAAATGTGCCATTTATGACAGGACATAAGTAGTTATGGAGTTTGGTAACTCTAGGGCTCCTAGGTATAATGCCTTTTGGAAAAAAAAATGAATGATTGTACCAAGTTTCATTTAAGAATAATAATAGCGCCACCAATTTTAACACAATTAAAACCAGGTAAATTAGAGTACTGAAACTTGAGTTTTATTTGAATATATTTATTTGAAACTGAGTACTATTTGAATATACTTTTCTCACTGTGTCTACTATTATTTCCATTAAACAAAAAAATCTGAGGCTAAAAGAAAGTAAGCAAACAAGGTCATAGATTTCTACTGTTCTCCCAGGAACTGAATCTAATTTTATTTACCTAGAACCTGTGCTCCAATGCACTATGGGATTGCTCTTTAATATATATATAATTTTACATTCAGTGTTTATTATCAAGCATTTCCTTTTATATTGTCATTTTAAATTTTAATTATTTTTTTAGTTTATTGGAATATACTGTTGAGTTGTTTTAAAATAGACAACCACACTCAGGATAATTTTTGAAGATCGTATATATGAGCAATCTATATCATTATCACTCCTACAATGTAATGACAACCAATTACCAAATAAAATATCAAACACTGAAATATTTTTAATATCAATAGATTTTGTTCCAGTCACTTATACTGCCTTGTTCTAGCGAAAGATTTTACCAGCCTAATTTATTATTATTTATTTTTATTTTAATACTCAGAGGTTAGTTCCACCAAAAAAATATATGGTAAGTACACTGCGTCTAGACGGCCTCTATTTGGATGTACTACTGGATCAGCCATGAGAGGTTTTCTTCAATCATGCCTTCAGTTCTGTTCCAATGGTTTGGCATGTTCCCTATAATTATTACTGTGTTTCCCATTTATTCAAACGCATCTTTCTTTTGTTATTTATTTTTATGTGTATGAATGTACTGTCTGCACGTAGGTTTGTGCACTCGTGCCGTGCAATGCCACAGAGGTCAGAAGAGAGTATCAGATTCCCCTGGAACTGGAGTTAAAGACGGTTCTCAGCCGTCATGTGGGTGCTGGGGATTGAACCCCAGTCCTCTGCAAGAGCAGTTGGTGCTCTTAACCACTAGGCCATCTCTCCAGACCCCTCAAATGCATCTTTCAATCTTTTATTTCATTCTCAATGTTTTAGTTACTACCAAAACGTTCTAATGTACCTCACATTCCACAATTCATTTTTTAATTTTTTATACTTAATTATTATTTTTTTTATTTATTTCTGTATGTGTATCAAGGTACTGTATCAAGGTACTGTCTGCATGCAGGTCTGTGCACCCGTGTCGTGCAATGCCGCGGAGGTCAGAAGAGGGTCTCGGATTCCCCTGGAGCTGGAGTTCTCCTGGAATTGGAGTTTCAGACGGCTCTCGGCCGCCATGTGGTTGCTGGGGATCGAACCCGGGTCCTCTGTAAGAGCGGTCGGCGCTCTTAACCGCTAGGCCATATTATTATTTTTATATATGGGTATCAGTGTATTTCCTGCATACATGTAAGTACACCCGTGTCATACAATGCCCATGGAATCAGAAGAAAGAATTGGATTCCCCTGGAACTGGAGTTACAGATGGTTATTAGCTATCCTGAGGGTGCTGGGAATTGATCCCTGGTCCTCCGCAAAAGCAGCCTGTGCTCTTAACTACTGAGTCACCTCTCCAGCCCCTTTCATTTTAATTTTTTTTTATTTCTTTTTTTTTTTCATGTAGATGAGCATATTGCCTGCATGTGTGTAAGTGCATTCTCATTATGCAATGCTTGCAGAGTCAGAAGAATGTGCCAGATTCCCTAACTTGTTTGTATTTTTTTAAATATTTTGGTTATTAAATTTATTTTCTGTGTATGAGTGTATTGCCTGCATTTGTGTAAGTGCACTGGTGTTGTGCATTACCCATGGAGGTCAGGTGTCAGGAAGGGGAGTTACTCGTTGCTAGACATTTTGTTAGTGCTGGGAATCAAACACAGGTCCTCTGTGAGAGCAATCAGGGCTCTTAACCACTGAGCCCTCTCTCCATAACTCTGCTATTTTGTTTTATAAGAGGCAATTTGACTTTATTATTTCACCAATAAAGATTGACCTAGATCTTGGATCCTAAAACGTTAGCTTAGTGGGTCGTTCTCTGGGCTTTTGTGGAATAAAGAGAAATCAATAATTTGATGGCTGCAGATATTGGTTTAAAACTAAGCAAACAAATCAAAGCAAATGAGAAAATGTGGATTTAAAAGGAAAAAGGTAAAATAATAAGGCAAACTAATGTAAGTGTAGGACTGAACAATATAACATAAAGCAATGATCATAGAGACAGGGCAGAGGTCACAATGTGCCAAAAAATCAACAAGTAAACTCTATTTCACCTACCAGACTCATGTTTAAATAACTTCCCAAATCTGGCTAATGATAATAATAAAAACAATCAAGAGAGAATAAATTCTACCTGCAGCATTATGATATGGGAAGCTGGTAGGCATTTCATCTTCTGTCTGCTTTGGTTAGAGAACTAGAATTCAGACAGGTTGGAAATAGAAACATCAATGATTTTATCAGTTCTATTTTTCTCATATTTAAACCTTGGCTTTATTTTTAACTCACTGAAGTCTAATTAGTATTTTCCATCTTTCTGAATTATATGTCTACCCTGATTCTCTCAAAGTCTGCTCAAAATTCTAATATGTATATAAATACTTAATGTGTATACAATTATTTTTAGATCCACAATCTTAAGAACAGTATATATTTTCATTATATGAGTTGCAATCTGGTTGTCTGAGTATTTGTAAAAATACAATGAGCTCTCAAAAAGTGTAATAGGGTCAGGGGCATAGTGGTACATAACTTTACTATCAGCACTCAGGAGGCAGAGGCAAGGAGGTCTCTGAGATGGAGGCTGACCTGGTCTATATATCTACCTATTGGAATCCAGGACAGCTAGCGTTGCAGGAAAACTATATCTGTATATCTATCTATCTATCTATCTATCTATCTATCTATCTATCATCTATCTATCTATCTATCATTTATCTATTTCATGTATATATGAGACAGACAATGCTTTACACTTTTTGAGAAGGAAATAATGTAAAATATGTTATCACGGGGAAACCTGTTTGTTCAATAGTCTCAGTGGAATTTTGTATAATAAATTATATTGTCAAAGCATATTCACTGACATTATAAAAATACTACAATATGTGATATAAAGAGAAAAAGAGAAAAAATATTATGAGCTCTTAGGCACTGTGAAAGTCTTCTAAGCAAAGAGGCTTACTTTCATTTCTATTGATTTTAGCATAATTACACTAAAAAACACTTAATTCTAGTACTTCACTGACAGAAATAGAAGTTCTGAGGCAGAAGAAAAGACTTTCTCAGTAAAAATACTTTTCACAAATGAAAACTTCAAGGGCAAAGCACCATCGTTTAATTTGGATTTAGAGCACAGTTGCTCTGAAATTGTTTTTCTTCAGTTGCTACACTCACGCCCCTGATCTAAAGCCTCCTACATTTTTGTGTACCCAAATGTTCTAAATTTAGCTTAGGCAGCTAAAATTCTCCTAACAGCCCAAGGGATATTTAAAAATCTGACTTCTAGAAATAGAGTTGAATATGAATTACACAAAATATAATGAAACAATACTAATTATATATTATACTTGAGAAAAATACCTTCATATGAATTTTTAAGATTCATTTATAAGCTAGAGAGATGGCTCAGCAGTTAAGAGTCCTGGCTGTTCTTTCAGAGCACTGCGATTCAATTCCCAGAATCCACATGGTAACAAACATGCAGCATTAACACCAATTCCTGGGGATCCAATGGCCATGGTCAGCAGATCTCTGTGTGACCAAGGGCAGCCTGGTCTGTACAGTTCCAGGCCAGCTGGGACTACAGGGGCGCCCTGTCTCAAAACTAAATAAATAGATAAATAAATAAATAAATAAATAAATAAATAAATAAATAAAGCCATGCCTTTAATCCCAGCACTGGGAAGGCAGAGGATGGGGGATCTCTGTGAGTTCAAGGCCAGCCAGCCTGGTTTATATAATGAAGAGACCCTGTCTCAAAAAGACGAAAAAATAAAAATAAATAAATAAATATATTAATTAATTAATTAATTAATTAAGAGCAAGGAACTAAGGTGACACATTTCATAAAAGAGAAAATAAAACAATGTAACTTTAACCACTTATGAATGTTGGATAACAAGGTTTAATATCTTACTTACATTTTACTTTTGTCTACATTAAGATAAGTCTAATTATAATTTCTCCACCCAAGTAATCTTCCATGTATGCTAGTTTTTTAGTACTCCTATGGTTCTAATATGTATACTTCACCCCAAGTCTGAAGCACCTATGAAAAAAAATACACAAACACACACATACACACACACACACACACACACACACACACACACACACATACAGAAACAGATATTGCTTACAATCATGAAAATTACTTAAAATATTTGTTAATTTCATGTTGAGTTGCCCATTCATCTGAGCATTTAACTGTTTCTGTGCTCAGTATTATCATACTTAACCAAATAGTTCAACAAGATAATATGCCAGAACACATCATTCTGTGAAAACATTCAATGTCCATGATAAATAAGGTCACACATATACACAAGGGATTTGGAGGAAATGCTATGAACAGTAGAAAATAAAGGAAAACAAGAAAGCAAGAGGAAATGACAGAGATAGGGAAGATGAGCACAACAATTAGAAGAAATTCTGAAGTTTGTTGACAACTATTTTTTTCTTGGCCTTTTTGAGACAGGGTCTCCCCGTAGTACCAGCTGTCCTGGAACTCACTATGTAGACCAGGCTGGCCTTGAACTCATAGAGATCCATCCTCCTGCCTCTGCCTCCTGAGTGCTGGGATTAAAGGCATGTGACAGCGTGCCCAGCTTGTTGACAACTTTTAAACAATGTTTTTTCAAATGGCACAAAGATCCAAACTTAAGAACATTTAGGAAGAATTTCAAGGCAAAGCTTGAGCCTCTCTTGCTGGTACACTGTCCTCCTTATCAATGAAAGGGGGTACACTCAAAATGCACGTTTCAGACTAGCATAGATAACAAATAACACCATGCTGATCTTCTTTCTCTTCTAAGAAATTCAATTTGCGATTTGAAGTGTGTTCTATTATTAAACAGTAAACCCAGTATAATTGTGCATGAATGTAATCCCAACATTTGGGAGACCAGAGGCAGAAGAATTATGAGTTAGATAGCTGCCTGAGATACACAGGGACACTCAAGAAACAAAAGCAAACAGAATTGTGAAGGTCATTCATATAGATTGGAATGGCATGAAGTTATATTGGTTGGATGTTTTGTTCATTTTGTAGATATAGATGAAGATAATATTTATAATATTTTAAATCATGCTAACTTTAATAGACTCTCCATCATATTAATAGTTCCTATATCTGATTCCAGGAAGCAAGACAGGTGTTGCTTTCCATTCTCTCTGAGCTGTATATGTTACTACAGGCTGAGGAATGTGATGACTTGATTCCATTCAGACAGATCACAATTCAGGCTTATCAGATAAAGTTTTGAAATTCATGTCTTTGAAATGGTGATAACATTGCTTCACAAAAAGACTATTGTGGGGACTAAGAAAAGCAATATTTTTCCCACAGTTGGGGGTTTTCATATGTTAACTCCCTTGCCTTCTTTCTCCATTCTACACAGTTGATTCTTAGAATGCAAGAATACCAAAACACCTTCTTTTTTTTATTGTTATTTTGGTCCTTTTGAGACAGGGTCTCCATGTAGTACCAGCTGTCCTGGAACTATGTAGACCTTGAACTCACAGGGATGCACCTGCCTCTCAAGTGCTGCAATTAAAGGCATGTGCCACCATGCCCAGGTTTTTGGTCTTTTTGAGACAGGGTCTCCCTTTAGTACAATCTGGTCTGGAGCTCATTATACAGGCCAGGCTGGCCTTGAACTCACAGAGATCCTCCTTCCCCCAAAATAACTTATTAGAGGACACCTGATACAGAAGAAAGCCACTGGGAATAAAACCAATTACAAAGAGAGCAATGCCCACTGGGACTTGCCTTTGAGGAATTATGGAAGTAAATATATTTTCTATTTAACAAAATGCATTTAATGAAGCATTCAACACTGCATTCCCTAATATCCTGAGTATTACAAGGAAAGCTGGAACAGTGTAAGAAAGCTGACACTGCCCACAGACTGTTAAGAACATTTCTATCCAGGTGTGGACAAATTTTACATTGGCATCAGGCACAACAAAAGGTCAGCACAGGTCCCCATTTTAATTTTTTAAGAGTCTGAAAAAGAAAGACCTGGATTAACATGCAGAGAACTGGATACAAGTCGGCTTCAGAAGACTGGGCAGCTGTGCCAGGTCTTGAACCTCAGAATGCAGCCCTTTAAATCACTCAAGTACTGCCTCCTTTACTAGAAGCACAGAGAAAATGTGGTTATCCTACTTCCATTACAAATTTTACCCGAATAGCATTTTTGCAAAAATATTTACAAAATAATTTAAATTAAACCTCCTCACAATAGGTAAATAATGAAGAAGTAAAAATAAAGAACCTCTTATTATTTAACTAATTATAGAGTACATCGTTACTTCAGTAATTCTCTATAACTTAACTTGGACTGAAAGTAAATTTTCTTCATTGCAACAGTAAAATACTAGATAAATATGTGTGGGTTATAAAAGGACTTTATGTCCTTCCCTCCTCCCTTCCCAGTTGAATACCCCCATCTCGTCTCCCCAGTTCCCTCCTGGTCACATCTGTTTCCTATCATCCTGCTCCCTCCTACTCTTTCCTTCTATTTACCTCCATGGTTCCTTTCTATAGTCTGCTGTGCTAGATAGCTTTAGCTGTCAACTTGACACACCTGGGTTGAGGGAGCCTCAACTGGGAAATTGCTTCCATTGGACTGGCCTGTGGTCATCTCTGTAGGGCAATTTCTTGATTGTTGAATGATGTGGGAGGGCCCAGCCCACTGTGGGTGATGCCATCCCTGCATGGGTTGGCCTGTGTTATATGTGAAAGCAGGCTGAGCATGGGTTAGGGGAGGATACCAGATAGCAGTGTTCCTCCATGGCCTGTGTTTCACCTCCTGCTTCCAGGTTCCAGGTTCCTGCCCTTGAGTTCCTACTTCACTGATGAACTGTGGCCCTGGAGATGTAAGCCCAATCCCCTTCCAGCTCAAGTTGGTATTGGTCAGAGTGTTTTGTCACAGCAATTGAAAAGCGAACTAGAACACCTGTCTACATGTGTATGAAGTGGAAGAAAGAATTCAAGAGTGGAGGGATAATATGACACGATATTATCAAAGGGAAATGGTGCTGTTAGAACTGGGGAGGGAGGGAGGGAGGGAGGGAGGGAGAGAGAGAGAGAGAGAGAGAGAGAGAGAGAGAGAGAGAGAGAGAGAGAGATTAGATGGTGTGAGAAGCCAGAAGGAATTGTATTAACTCACCCCCCCCCCGAAAAATACACATACAATGTCCCAGCATGAGTGCATCTGTATACCTGAAGGCTATATAACCAGGAACAGTGTCAGACAGGAGAAAACTCCTTTTGAATTGTTGGTTAGGGTAGTCCAAGATACTCCCAAAATAACACAGGTTACTGTCACACCCCTTGATTATCTTCGAGTTCTTGGAAGTAAGAGCCTATTGCTGAAAATAGAACACATTTCAGACATAGGACTTAGAAGAATGGAGCTGGAACAGACCTGGAAGCCTCTTCCCTGAAGAATAGCTTCTATAGTTCTAGAGGATTCTATTTAAGCTGATAGGGAAGAAAATCAGTCAGTGACCCAACCCAACTCTAAAGCTTAGTAACTGCAATGACTGGGACAGCAATCTATCTCTAACGGTACAGCAGTGGCACTTTTAACTAAGGAGCTATAAACAGCAATCTAATTGTACTTAAACCCCTCTTATTGGGAGGAAACTCATGGGTTGCACTCTAAATATAGCCAAATACATATGGCTAAAGAGGTCATATGTTGGGCGTGGTGTTGCACACCTTTAATCGTAGCATTTGGGAGGCAGAGGCAGGTGGATCTTTGTGAGTTCAAGGCCAGCCTGGTCTACAGACTGAGTTCCAGGACAGTTGGGACTACAGGGAGACCCTGTCTGGAAAAAAACAAAAAAAAAAAAAAAAAAAGGTCATATGTCTTAGAAAAAAATTCTTTATCATTTCTAGAAAAATGAAGTTGCTTTCCCTATCCTGAATATGGATCATTATATTTATAGACTAGCATACCATACATCACATAGCAAAGCCGTTTCCTTTTGGAACAGGTGGAAGCTATTAGAGAGTTCCACAACTGGTCACTTACAGAGAACATATGTCTGAGGGATGTCCAGCCATAAGTGACACATCTACAATGGAACCCCTATACCTAAGGCTCATGGAACAAAGTAGAACTGAGGGTAGAGAGAATAACAACAAATTCCTCAGCTCTCACAACAAATCTTCCCCATACAACAGAGTTCAATGCACACTGAAGGGCACTACTGGCCAAAGTTTAAAGAATAAGGGTTGGAAAAAAAATAAAATAAAATAAAAAAAAAAAAGGTTGGCAGAATGCATGTTCCTGGACAGGACCCCCATATTAAACCATACCTACACAGGGCTGAGGGATCATTGTAGAAGACGGGGTAGAAAGATTGTAAGAGCCAGGGTTGGTGCATGAACATAAGGAAACAGAATCTTTCAGGACTCTGGGAACTTGCTTGTGTGAAGTTGCAACAAAGGTGACAGCATACACAGGTTCCATGCTGACTAAATAGACAAAAATTCTCCATAGAACTGAGGAAACTGGCAGGAGCCCTCAAACTTAGCCAGGAACTATTAGCAACTGACTACTGCAGGGCGAGGGAGAGTAGACAGTTTTTAAGGGAGTGACTCTAGATATGCTGAACTTGCACTGGGAGACTTGTGGGTACAAATGCTTGACTGGATAAGTCTTAACATATATGACAGAATGAATGAACTCAGATGTGAAGTGGAGGAGTATTGGGATGTGTATGGGGGAGGGGGTCTAAATTTGATTAAGATAAACTACATGAAATGCTCAGAAAACAATAAAAATATACAAGAAAATTTAAAATATATTAAACAAACTTAAATATTAGGTATAGCTTTTATCATTCGTTGCTATCGCAACACATATTATAGGGATCACCATTAAAAAACTTTTATTACTGATTTATCTCAGTTAGGGGACATTATAAATAAATTAATAAAATATATGAAATTATGTTCCTGTAATGCTTCTCAGAAGCCTACATTTAGATGTAATCAACATGATCCATGATTATCTATAATGTTAATAAAGAACTTAAATATAACCCAATGCTTTCTCAGAGGAATGAACTAATTTTCAATATTAAATCCATGTGACCGTGTTTTAGATAAAAGTAAAAGAATGTAGTATTCTTTAAAGGAAATTTACAATTATAATAATTATTATAAAATGGCAGTATCTTTTTTTTTATCTTTTTGATACAGGGTTTCTCTGCAGCCCTACCGTGTTGGAACTCATTATGTAGACCAGGATGGCCTCAATCTCACAGAGTGCCTCTGCCTCCTGAGTGTTGGAACCAAATGCATATACCAGCATGCCTGGTAACAGGCTATTCTTAAGTTGAGATTTTGAACATAAATGGTATAGGCCTGAAATACTGAAGTTACACTTTCTGCTTGAGACTTGGGTTTCATGTTGCAATCTTTGATCCACTTGGAGTTTTTTGTACAGGGTGAGAGGTAGGACTTAACTTTTTTCTTTTACAAATGGTGATCCAATTTTGGCAGCATCATTTGCTGAAGATGCTATCTTTCCTCCATTGAGGTGTTTTTGCTCTTTTGTCAAATATAAAGTGGCTGAAATTGTACTAGCTCAAGTTTGGATCTTCAATTTTGTTCCATTGGTCAATAAGTCTGTTTTTCTGCCAATACCAGGCTGTCTTGATGACTATGGCCCTGTAATATAGTTGGAAGTCTGGTAGAGCAATCCACCCTGTATTGCATTTTTCACTCAGGGTTGCTTTAGCTATTTGGGGTCTTTTACTTTTCCATATAAATTTAAGAATTTTTTTCCAAGTCTGTGAAGAAGCTCATAGGGATTTTGATTGGGATTGCATTGAATCTGTATATCAATTTGGGTAAAATGGACATCTTTACTATATTAATTTTCCCAATCCATGAGCATGGGAGGTCTTTCCATCTTTTGATGTCATTTTTAATCTCCTTCATTCAGGGGTTTAAAAGCTAAAGTCTCCTTAAGCTATGCACTTAAGCAAAACATATTAATACAGGAGCTCTGATATCAACAATGGATTATTCTGCCAAGGAGATGTTGGCCAGGGGATCCAAGCCCCCACAAAAGGTAAAGGCTCCTTGCCTCCAAACTGGGATATCTGCAGGAATAGAGGCGATCAGGCCCTGCAGTTGAAGACCTGATATAAACATGGGAAATATGTATGGAGACCACACCTGCAAGTATACAGATGGTCTCTGGAATGCCAGAGAGTGTTACCAAAGGCCACTAAAGCAAATATAGGTCTCCTTGAGTCAAGCAAGACTCCTCTGTCAGCACCAGCTACACCTCATCTGCCTGGAAAAGCTGTGCAGCAGTGGCAGCCACATGTCTGTATATCCCAAATCTAATTGGCTATTAGCTCTCTCCTTGGAGGAATAACCCACGGCTGATGCCACAAGCTTACATCCTCTAATGGTTAGGAGATGTTATAAAAGCCACACAAGACCCTGTCATACTTAACAGAAGAAAATGTAATTCATGGATTAGCATACCATCCAAACATCTGTGTCTATACCAAGGTAACCTACCATAACAATTAGTACTGTTTAAATCCTATATATCTAATTGCGTGTGCTTCATTTGTAGGATTGAAAGGCTATATATTATATACTGTTTAAGTACCTATATATCTAATTGCATGTGCTTCATTAGTAGGATTGAAAGGTTATGCTGGCAAGCTGGCAGCCCATGAAAGAAAACAACCAGAATTGACTAGAGACCAAGACAACAGCTCCAGAGAAAGTAGACTGTTTTGCTTCTCATCCACCTGTGCCCCTTTTCTAAGCCTAGGAAAAATCTGCGGAAGAGGGGGCATGATAGAATGTAAGGGCTACGATTGGGGTGAATGGTGAAACTACAACAAATATAGACTGGACACTCATTTGATCAACTGTGATTGAACATACAAGCCCCCCCCCCCGCTGATGGTGAGACCCATGAGCTGTGTGGTTTGGGCACAACTGCTCATAAATTGGTTTTACATGAAGGATGCTTGTACTCACAGATTATCACCTACTGTTAAAAAAATGAAAAAAAAAAACAAAAACAACCAGAGAAAGACGCAGAAAAGTTATGGTAGAAGGCATGATCTGGGATGGGTAGGGGTGTGGTGGGGGGAAGGGAAGGGGATATATGCCTGAACTGAATTGGAAAATGATGTATGAAATACACAAAACATCAATAAAATATATATATATATATATATATATAAATAAAAAGCTAGAGATACAGAATTTAAAAAAAAATTTTGTTGTAGAGTTCTTTGGTATCTTTGGTTAGATTTGTTCCCAAGTATTTTTTTGAGGCTATTTTGAGTGAGAAGGTCTTCTTATATTCCTTCTCCACTTATTTATTGTTGGTGTAAAGAAAGGATACTGATACTGATTTTTCTAGGTTAATTTTGTAACGCGCCACTTTACTAGAACTCTTAATCATTTCTAGAAGTTATCTGGTGGAGTTTTTAGCAACCCTTAGGTAAACTATCATACCATCTGCAAAAAGGGATAATTTAACTTCTTCTTTTCCTATTAGTACTCCTTTAATTTCCTTCTCTTGTCTTATTGCCCTAGCAAGTGTTTCAAGCTCTATGTTGAAGAGGAGTGGTGATGGGGGCAGCCTTGCAGGATTCCCACCTTAAAGGGAAATGGCTCCAATTTTTCTCCATTTAGGATGATGTTGGCAGTGGGTTTGTTATATAAGGCTTTGATCATGTTGAGGAATGTTCCCTTCAGTCTGATTCCCTCTAGGACTTTAAACATGAAGGGATGCTGGATCTTGTCAAAGGCTTTTTCTGCATCAATTGAGGTGATCTTGTGGTTTTTGTCTTTCAGTCCATTTATGTGTTTTATGACATTTATTGATTTATGTATGTTGAACCATCCCTACATCTCTGGTATGAATCCAACTTGATCATGATGGTTGATCTGTTTATGTAGGTCTGTATGTGATTTGCAAGTATTTTGTTGAGAATTTTTGCATTTATGTTCATTAGTGACATGGGTCTATAGCTTTCTTTTTTGCTTGTATCTTTGCCTGTTTTTCATTTATTTTTTAATTTATATTATTTATTTTCTATGTGTATGAATGTATTGTCTGCATGTAGGTTTTTGCACCCGTGTCTGCAATGCCACAGAGGTCAGAAGACGGTGTCAGATTCCCCTGGAACTGGAGTTCTCCTAGAATTAGAGTTATAGCCTAGTGGTTAAGAGCACCAACTGTTCTTGCAGAGGACCCAGGTTTGATCCCCAGCACCCACATGGCAGCTGAGTACCCACATGGCAGCTGAGAACCGTCTGTAACTCTTTGCCTGTTTTTACTATTAGAATGATGCTGGCTTCATAGAAGGAGTTTGGGAGAATTCCCTCTCTTTGTATCCTTCTGAACAGTTTGAGTAGCAATGGTTGTAGGATCTCTTTAAATGTTTTATAGAATTCTGCCGTGAAACCATCTGGACCGGGCTTTTTTTTAGTTGGGAGGTTTTTAATTACATGTTCAATTTCCTAAAATATTATGGGTGTGTATTAATTGTCAAGCTCTTTTTGGTTAAGCTTTGTTGGTTCCCAAAATTTCAGATCCATTTCTCCAGGGTTTTCAAATTTAGTGGAGTATAGGTTTTTGAAGTACTCCCATATGATTGTATGGATTTTTTCTTTGTCTGTTGTGATGTTTCCCCTTTCATCATGAATATTATTGATTTGGACTCTCTCTCTCTCTCTCTCTCTCTCTCTCTCTCTCTCTCTCTCGTTAGCTGGGCTAGAAGTCTCTCAAGTATTCCCAGTACTAAATGACTTTAGATGCCAACCCAGACTACATTACCCAGCAAAAATGTCAATCATAGAGGTCTCTCTATTTTGTTTATCTTTTCAAAGAACTAGCTTTTAGATTTGTTGATTTTATGTATTGTTTTCTTTGTTTCTATTTCATTGATTTCTGCTCTAATTTTTGTTATTTATTCCTGTCTGTTGGGTTTAGGGTTCATTTATGGTTGTCTCTCAAGTGTTTTAAGGTGCAATGTTGATTGTTTATTTGTTCCCTTTCTGTTTTTTGATGTGGGCACTTAGGGCTATAAATTTCCCTCTCAAGATTGCTTTTTTTTTTTTAAAGTATCCCATAGGTTTGGTTGTGTCATCTTGTCTTTTTCATTCAGTTCCATGAATACTTTTATTTCAATCTTTATTTTATTTGTGCTGTTTAGTCTCCATGTGTTCTTGTAGCTAGTTGGGCTTATTCTGGTGTTCACATTGAGCTTTATTACACTGTAGCCTGAGAGAATTCATGGAAACATTTCTATCCTTTTGTATTTGTTGAGGTTTCTTTTGTGCCCCATTATGTGGTTGACTTTGGAAAATGTTCTGTGAAGTGCTGAGTAAAAAGTATATTCTCTGGTGTTTGGATGGAATATTCTGTAGATGTCTGTGAGGTCCATTTGGTGTATTGTATTTTTCAGTTCTGTTGTCTGTTTATTTTTTGTCCTGTTGATCTATCTAAGGGGCTCAGTGGGGTGTTGAAATCCCCCATAATTAGTGTGTTAGGATTAATCTGTGTATCGAGGTCCTGCAGAATAGTGTTTATAAAATTAGGTGTACCAAAGTTTGGTGAAGTGTTCATGGTTCATTGTTCCTTTGACAAGGATGCAATGTCTCTCTTTGTCTCTTCTGATTAGTTTTACTTTGAGATCTATTTTGTCTGATATTAGAATAGCCACTCCAGCTTGTTTCTTGGTTCCATTTGCTTGGAATATTATTCCATCCTTTCACTCAAAGGTGGTGTCTGTCCTTGAGGTTGAGATGGGTTTCTTGCAGACAGCATATGGAAGGGTTCAGTTTCCTAATCAATTCTCCCAGCCTATGCCTTTTGATTGGGTAGTTTAGACTATTAGTATTTAAGGTTATTATTGAGAGATGTGTGTTGCTTCCTTTTACCTTATTTTTTGTTTGCATTTTTGGTCTAGGTTTATATTTATTCTGATATGCTTTTTTTGCTTTCTCTCTTTAATTGCTCAGATATAGTGGATATTTTCCTCTGTTCTTTGGATTGCTTCAGGGATTTTCTAAAGTGTTGGTTTCTTAGACATGTATTCATTCATCTTGTTCATGTTGAGAAAGATTCTTCTTTCTCCTTCAACTATAATTGACATTTTTGCTGAGTATAGTAATCTGGGTTGGCATCTAAAGTTCTTTAGTACTGAGAATACTTTAGTCCACATTCTTCTAGCTTTCATAGTTTACATTGAGAAGTCAGCAATTAAACGGAGTTCTCCTATAATGGGTTAAGACAGAAATGCAACTATTAGACACCACAGGCTAACAAATGAAAATCATAGTACCAATTTATGTTACCTCTTTGTAGTTTTGGGCCAATGCTTCCCATAGACTCTGCAATTACTGGCTAGTGCTGTTCCTCTTGTTTACAATCGTGAATTTTATAGTAAAGCCCTATGGCTGATGAAACTACACACTTGAATCATAAAATATGGGGAAATAAAGCTTGCCCTGAGGTACTTGCACGAAGGATGCTTGTAACTCATGGGATTATCACTATATAGCAAAAAATGAAGAAAAAAAAAAACTGAGAGAAAAGATGCAGGACAGTATGGCAGGATATGCATGATCTGGGATGGAGGTGGGTGTGGGGGGAAAGGGGAATAGGAATATGCCTGATCTGAATTGGGGAAAATGATGTATTTGAAATGCACAAAAGCCCCCCCCCCCCATCAATAAAAATAAATTTAAAAAATAAGAATGGTGACACTGTAGCTAAAGGTCTGTATCTGAGAATCTTAACCTGGGTTTTCATAGATTTCTGCCACAGTCCCTAAAGTTGCATACAGAAATAAAAAAAAAAAATAGATTCTCCCACTGATAAGCTTATATAGCTAGGGTTATATGCATACTTACAAGAGTATTAAAAAACCAAAGAAACACTTTCTACTCAGCACCTCACGATTTCTCCAAAATCAACCAAATTTTGGGACACAGAAAAAAACCTTCAACAATACAAAAACATTGAAAATAATTTCATGCTTCTATCAGACCACAGGTCAATAAAGCTGAATATCTACACCAGGATAAGCCTTACTATCTACAAGAAACCTTGTGAGATTAAACAACAGTGTCCAGAATAATGAATGGGTCAAGGAAGAAATAAAGAAAGAATGGCTGGAGAGATGGCCTAGTGGTTAAGAGCCGCCGACCGCTCTTACAAGGACGCCGGTTCGATCCCCAGCACCCACATGGCGGCTAAGAAACGTCGAAACCTCCAATTCCAGGAAACTCCAGTTCCAGGGGAATCCGATACCCGATTCTGTCTGACCTCCTCGGCGTTGCACGACGGGTGCACAACTGCATGCAGAAGTACATTCATACACATTACAGAAATAAAATAAATTTAATAAAAAAAATTAAAAAAAAAAAAAGAAAAAAGAAATAAAAGCATTCCTGGAACTAAATGGACCAATGATAATACAACCAACAAAACCTATGGGAACTTAAAAGCAGTCCTAAGAGGAAGATTATAGCCCTGCATCTATACAATCAGAAAAAATCAGAAAGAGCAAAAGTGAACCATCTAACACTGCAGCTTTAACTTAAAAACTCTTTGAGATGACAAAAAATGGACCCTAAATCCAACAGACAAGAAAAAATACAAAAATCAAAGCAGAAATCAATGAAATATTGAACAAGAAAACAATTTACAAGTAAATTAATGAAATCCAAATAGTTTGGTCTTAAGAGAATCAAACAAGGTAGACAGACCTCTTAGCCCAGTTAACCAAAAGAAAGAGCAACTCCAAATCAATTAGAATCTGTGATGAAAGAGGGAAATATCACAACAGACAATGAAAGGTCCAGGAGTAATAATACCCAGGAATGCTTTTCAAAAGCCATATTAGTCTTCTACCAAGTGAAAACCTAGGAGAAATGGCCAAATACCTGAAATCCTGGGAAACACCAAACTTAACAAAGAAGATATCGACATCTTAAACAGACCATAATATAAGAAGAAATTAAAGATGTAATAGAAACCTCCCCCAGGCCAAGAGTATCACAGCAGAATCTATAAAACGTTTCAAAAATACTTACAACCATTATTACTGTTCAGAAATTGTTCAGAAGGATGCAAGCGGAGGGAAATCCCCCAAATTCCTTCTCTGAAGCCAGCCACCACCTCTATACCAAAACCAGGCAAAGATATAACCAAAGGAGAACTATAGAACCCATCTCATTAATGAACACACATACAAAAATTTTTCCTTAACAAAATATGGTGCAACCCACATACAGTACCCACATCAAGAAGATCATCCATCATGACCAAGTGGATCACACCAGAGATCAGGGATGGTTCAACATAAAAATCAGATAATATCATAATTACACCGACTGAAGGACTGAAAGACAAAAACCATATGATCACTTCATTTGACACAGAAAAACGCCTTTGACAAAATCCAGAACCCCTTCATTGATTAAAGTCCTTGGGGGAATTGGATTGGAGGGTTCATTCCTTCGAATATAATCAAAGCTGGTATACAGGAAACCCACAGCCAATATTCCATCCTAAATGGAGAAAGACAGAAGCATTCCCCTTAAAGGCAAGAACGGGTCAAGGCTGCTGCTGTCAACCAGCTCCCTTCATATTACTGCTTGAAGAACTTGCTAGGGCAGTAAAGTAAAATGAGGAAATTTAAAAGGAGTACTAATTGAAAAAGAGGAATCCAAGCCTATCCCTTTTTGCTGATTATATAATTGTCTACTCAAGGGATGCTAAAAACTCCCACCAGAAAACTCTTAGAAACAATTTAAAGTTTCAGTAAAGTGGGCAGGGATACAAAATTACCTAGAAAAATCAGTAGCCGTTCTTTACACCAACAACAAGAAACTGACAGAGCAATAATACAAGGAGACTTTGCAACTCACAATAGCCTCAAAATCAATAAAGATACCTAGAACAAACCTAAACCAAAGATACCAAAGATCTCTAATAAAAATTTTTTTTAACCCCCTGAAGAAGGAAATTGAACGAGAACATTCAGAGATTTGGAAAAGACACCTCCCATGCTCATGGATTGGGAAATTTACTATTAGTAAAAATGTCCATTCTACCCCAACTCCAATATACAGTTCAACATGATCCCAATTAAAAATCCCCAGAGTTTCTTCACAGATGTGGAAAAATGTCCTTAATTTCATATGGAAAAACAAAAGACCCTGAATAGCCAAACCAGCCCTCAGTGAAAAGAGCAGCAACACAGGGGGATCTCTATAGCAGATTTCAAACTATACCACAGGGCTACAGTCATAAAAACAGTTTGGTACTGGCACAAAATCAGACCTATTGACCAATGGAACAAAACCAAAAATCCAAACCTGAGCACATACGATTTCACCCACCTTAATTTGACTAAGGAGCCAAGAAGAAGCAATGGAGGAAAGACAGCATCTTCAGCAAGTGGTGTTAGGTAAACTGGATTACCATTTGTAAAAGAAAAAAAAAAAAAAAAAAAAAAAAAAAAAAAAAAAACAAAAGTCAACTCCAGAGGATCAAAGACCTCAGGAAAACCTAAAACTCTGAAGTGATAGAGAAAAAGTTGGGCAGCTTACAAGACATAGGCGTAGTAAAAGACTTCCTAATCAGATAGCAGCTGTGAAAGAAATAAGATCAACAATGAAACAATGGGAATCATTAAATCAAAAAGCTTCTATACATCAAAAGAAAACAATCAAGGAGTGAAGAGAACCCACAGAGTGGGAGGAAGACTTCACCCAGAAACATCTGACAAAGCAATTGATTTCCAGAATAGATAAAGACTCAAAAAAAAAAAAAAAAAAAAAAAACAAAGAAGAAAGAAAACAAATGAATCACTCAAAAGATGAAGCAAAGAGCTGAACAGAGATTTCACAAGTGAAGAATTAGAGATGATTGAGAAATATCTTAAAATACGTTCAACGTCGCTAATAATTAAGGAAATGCAAATTAAAACCTCTGTAAGATATCATCTCACTCCAGTAAGACTGGCTAGGAACAAAAATCCAAATGATAACGTGTTCGAGAGGTGTGGGGAAAGGGGAACACTCATCCACTGCTGGTGGGAATGTGAACTCGTACAGCCACTATGGAAAGCAGTGGGGAGAACCCTTGGAAGACTCAAAATGAGCTTACCACCTGACCCAGTCATACCACTCCTGGGTATATACCCACAAGACTCATCTTATCGCAGAGATACATGCACAGCCATGTTTATTGCAGCCCTCTTCACAATAGCAAAAAGCTGGAACCAACCCAAGTGCCTCTCAACAGGCAAGTGGATAGAGAAAATGTAGTACATCTACACAATGAAGTTCTATGTGGTAAAGAAAGATGACTACATGAACTTTACAGGTAAATGGGTGGAACTAGAAGATATTATGATAAGTAAAGTAACACAGTCCCAGAAAAACAAACGACAAATGTTATCCCTCATCTGTGGATGCTAGCACCAAGTACATATTTGTAAGTATTCTTGTCCAGGGCTCCTTGAGCTTTTGTCCAAGTATGTGGGAGTAATGCATACTTGAAAGAACAACAACAACATCAGAAAAAACTGTGTCAAAGAACTGTCTGAAACAGTGAACTGCTCAAAACAGTCAACTTCTGCATCGAGAATTTTGAGAAAGACTGAGAAAAAGATGAAAAACTTTTGGCAGAATGTGTGAGCTTTGGTAGGGAGGGTGGTAGGGAGGGGGACACGGGTCTAGATTTGATTTGTAATGTAATCTTATATATATATATATATATATATTAAAAAAGAAGAGTAAAGTAATCAATATTCTTAGTTGCGAGCTCTATAAGCTACAATAACTATTAGCTCATCCAAATATGTCTGATGGTAGAATAGTGACAATGGAGTTATGTCAGTAACAAATACTTACTAATTGGATTTAAGGCATTCCACAAGATGGATCCCATATCTACTCCATTAGTAAGGCCAAGAACCTGTGTTTAGATCCATTGCAGACCTTAGGGTATGGAATACTACTGTCATTCTGCTAAAAGAACATATAAAAGGGCATATAATGACTTATACCCATAGATTACTCTATCCCTCAACTCTTATCCAAGAAGCTTTTATACACAGTAGATGGACATCAACCCAGAGTCCTATAATGGTCAAGGTGCAAAGAATACGAAACTGCAGAGTATTCCAGTCTAAAAGAAACATTTGTACCTCACAGTCCCCTCCTGAGGCTCATGGAAGAAGAGAGAGCAGAGTTATTGCAAAAGTCAAAGGTAGTAGATGGCTGCAATGAAACAATGTTTGGTTTCTGGATCCAACATGGCAGGTGAATATATGAACTAACATTAGGTGTGTCATCATACACAAGACTTATGCTAGTTCAAGCCAAACAAAGTCCAGCATGGAAAGGGGAGATGGGCACAAAACCCCACCCTCGATGAGGAGCTTTTAGTAACTGATAGCTGTGGGGAGCGGGAGAATCAGTTTTCTTTAGGTGTATGATCCATTCTAGGTTGACCTCATACCAGGGGATGAGCCTACACACAAGAGTATTTGAAAAACACAAATTGAAAAAAAAAATAAAAAATGAAAAAAAAGAAAAACACAAATTGAACTTGGGCTTTTTACAATAATAAAGGAAATGAAGTTGAGGACGATAGGGAGTTGGGGTGGATCTGACAGGAGATGGAGAGGTATTGAATATGAATGAAATGCACTGTATGAAATTATCAAAGAATTAATATCATTTTTAAAAGGAGAAAATTATCAGTGGAACAAAAATATTGTCAAAATATTAAGTGTGTTACCAAGGGAAAGTCATACTTGCCTATCACTAAGATCAGAATTAAAAAATGGCATTTACTTTTCTTCTTGTTATAACTCAAAATAATTTTGAATCAGGAGATTCCTAAGGAAAATATGAGAAAAATGCATCAGGAATTATGTTGTGTTTTGAATATGGTCTATATTCGTGCTATACAGTGTCAAGGCCTATCTGTGAGTACTTACAGTTGGAGCTTGTGATAAAAAATATAGTATCTGATGATTGAAATAAAGCCTTCAGGGGGCAGAAAGAGGAGGATTTCCTATTATTCTAGAATAATTCAAACTACCTTCCTATAATTTTGACCACTCAGCTCAATCCAACTAGTCAACAACCAACCTCTGTATGCCTAGTCAAGCCGAGTTTGGTGGAGCATGTCTTTAATCCCAACATTCAGGAGGCAGAGGCATGTGTATTGCCATGAGTTCCATACCACCTGGAGATACAGGGGTGGAGGGGTCATCTAAAAAAAAAAAACAATAAAATTGTTAAAGAAATTAAAATAAATAGAAACCTAATCAAATCTGGCTTTCTGGAGCATGTTTCTGTGTCACAAAACCCCTAATCTGTGACTCTGTATAAAGACAACTTGTCACATAAGTTGAGGACTCCAAGATTCCTTCTCAGTTTGGCTGCTTTTGTTGATACAAAACAGAATCTCATTGTTGAAAACATTGAGTGCACCATCATTTTAAGGAGATTTTTAAGTGTCAGAATGTGGTCCATGGGAATCTAGAATGCTAAATACTGCAGCCTCCATTTGTCTGTAAATCTCATTGTCCCAATCTTTGCCCCTGAATCTCACAAGTACAAATGGGTAAAAGTATGGGGGACAGACATTATGAGAAATGAAAAGTGAAAAATCGCAATGATTCATAAAACCAATTCACATTATATTCTGTTTTTCAATATACATTTTCTAGGGGTAAGTTTGTGTCCTTTAAGTGACAGTATGTACTTGTATTGAAATAAAACATTTCATAAACCCTCATGAACATGAGGTTAATTTGTAATAAAGAACAGTAATTTGAATGTGTATGTACTCATTGATATTTGGATATGTGTGTGTGTTTTCTTATTTGTATTTGCCAACTTATTGTCATTTTTGCTTCAGAACCAATGTACATCTGCATGAAATAAGCACTATCTATTAGTCTGCTCCAAGTCCCCATGGGCTGTATTCTGTCTTTTTGCACAACACATAACAGGCTCTATGACGTTTTGGCTTGGATGTCATCCAACGTTTTAAAGCAAAATGTAGACAATAGTAAATTAATACTAGTAAGGTCTTCTGAACATTAATCTTTATATTTTCTTCTGTTTCTTCCATCTAACATGTAGTATATCCTTTATAATATCTCAGCTCTCATAGCACTGACCTAATTTTAGATTCTGAGCTTTGTTTTTGATGTCCATATTAATCAGGATGCAAAGTCATCTTATTATCATCCTAGGAGACTTTCTGGAATATATCTTACTGACTCGTGAAGGGACAGAAAATTCTCAGATGTGCTTCCCTTATTTCTTGCTAAGATTACCATAATTCATTACATTCTGGCCGACCTGTCACCTCTATTCTTGGCTGCTTACACCTAGTGCAGACTTGACTAATGTGTGGAAGCACAGAAAAACTGAAATATCTGATCACATTACTTCACCAAAGACACCATTCTGCTTGCTTCTAAGGAAGTAGTGGATTGTGTTTAAGTCTTTATTCTTAAAAATATGATGGGCTTCAGAAGTCAAATAAGTGATCAAGTCTCACTAATTGCTATTTTTCATTAGGACAAATGCCAAAAATTGAAAATATTCATTTTCAAAGGTAAGTTTACTCCATAGGAAACATTACAGTTATGAACGTAAAAGGTTGAATAATTAACATTTTACAAATTGATTCTCACTTTTGTGAACTTGGGAGGCTTAGTATATAAAAAAGAGACTTGTTTAATTTTGTTATGCGAATAACTAATTATATGCTTATTTTTACCATAAATGTTCATGCCAACAGTAGACTATTAGGGTTAATAAGGGAAAGCACGGGGGCTGGAGAGATGGCCTATCAGTTAAGAGTGCCAAGCGCTCTTACAGAGGACCCGGGTTCGATCCCCAGCACCCACATGGCGGCCGAGAACCGTCTGAAACTCCAATTCCAGGAGAACTCCAGTTCCAGGGGAATCCGACACCCTCTTCTGACCTCCGCAGCATTGCACAACACAGGTGCACAGACCTGCATGCAGACAGTACATTCATACACATACAGAAATAAATAA
>VZQC01011281.1:651796-737991 GCA_009823505.1 Rhizomys pruinosus | reverse complement strand
CCACTCTTGCAGAGGACCCGGGTTCTATCCCCAGCACCCACATGGCAGCCAAGAACCGTCTGAAACTCCAATTCCAGGAGAACTCCAGTTCCAGGGGAATCCGACACCCTCTTCTGACCTCCGCGGCATTGCACGACACGGGTGCACAGACTTGCATGCAGACAGTACATTCATACACATACAGAAATAAATAAAATAAAAAAAAAATAGGTGTCATCAGAAAAATCAGGTTTTTCTTACTCTTTGAACTGTTGGGTAGTACTATATATCTCAAATTTATTATTAGGTAGAGAAAGAATCTGTTGTCTTTTTGAATGATTAGGGCTCTTGTATTATTGTCTGGTCCTTCAGATATCACACCTGGAGCATGTGTCATGTTGCAAATAAGTTAGGTGAAGTTCCTGACTGCAAAGATACTGAGATGAAATAAAGATTTTATAAATAGGTAACACTTCTCCCAAGAAAATATTAGGTTGGGAAAACTGCTTCAGATGCAGTGGTCCTGAAAGCCTTTCTTTGGTGTATGTGGTGGTTTGAATAAGTGTCCCCCATAGGCTGTAAGTATTCAGACATTTGTCTCCAGTTGGTGGCACTGTTTTTGGAGGTCTTAGAAGGTGTGGCTGTGCTAGAGGAAGTGCGTTGCTGGGAGCAGGCTTAGTGAGTTTAACAAGCCTCGTGGTCTACAGTTGCTCTCTCTCTGTTTCCTGTGCTCTTTGCAAGATGTGACCCTCGGCTTGCTGCTCCAGATCCAGCCGCCATGCCTCCCACCACAATGGACTCTAATTCCCTGGAACCATCAATCGTAAGCTCAAATAAACTCTTCCTTTTATAAGTTCCTTGGTCATGGTTCTTTATCACAGCAACAGAAAAGAGACTAATACAGTGTAATAATAGAGACATAGTCATAACTGTGCAAGCACAGACAGGAGTAAAGACTGGTGAAGTAAAGTCAAAATGCAGAGAAGCGAAAGAGCTTGAAATGATTAGAACAGCAAACTAGACAGTGAGGTAAGCACTGTACTCAATGTTGGGAGGGAGTAAGCTGGGTTTGGAGATGGAGGTGCACTGATGCATGAGGACCCATGAATTAACTTAAGCTTCTGTAAGCCATTCTAGTGCCATTCTAAATGAATGCATTGACAGAACACAGCAGTAAGTTAAAGTATGCAGTCAAGGGCTGGCAAGATGGCTCAGTAGTTAAGAGCACTGGCTGTTCTTACAGAAGACCTGAGTTCAAATAGCAGCACCTGCATGGCAGCTAAAAACCATGCATAATTCCAGTTTCAGGGGATCTGATGTCCTCTTCTGTCCTCCTCAGGCACTGCATGACATAGGTGCACTTAATGGATGAAGGCAATAAACTCATACACATAAAATAAAATAAGTAAATAAAAAAAGTGCTTAATCTTTGTTCTTATAAATCATTTTGGTTATGAGGTGTGTGTTAGTACAATATTGAGGATAAACTCCCTAGCTTCTATGTTGAAAATGGGTGAATGGTATTTTCCCATGATGCCATACAACTCTCAAGATTGAGAATCTGAGGGGGAAAGATGATTAAGATGGTTAGAACAACACAAATTATTTCTTTTAAATGTAAGAATTTTTAGATATAATGAGACATCTGAGAATGGACAGTAGGCAAGAAGTTTGGATACAAAAGTCTGAAATTAGAGGTGTCATAGATTAAAATTTAAGATTTTGAGTACATAGTATAGACAAAATATTTAAAACTAAATTACTGAGATCTCCTGAGGCCAGCAGAAGGAAGAGCAGGAGACAGCAAGGAGCTGGAACCAACCCAAATGCCCCTCAACTGATGAGCGGATAGAGAAAATGTGGTACATCTACACAATGGAGTTCTATGCAGCAGTAAAGAAAGATGACATCATGAGCTTTGCAGGAAAATGGCTGGAGCTAGAGGACATCATGCTGAGTGAAGTAACACAGTCCCAGAAAAACAAACGAACAAACGACGAATAGTATCCCTCATCTGTGGATGCTAGTGCCAGTTACCTAGTTGTAAGTATTTCTTGTGTAGGGCCCCCTGAGCTTTTGTCCAAAGCAGTTGGATGTGATGCATATTGGAAACAACAACAACAACAACAACAACAACACCAACAGAATAGGACTGCATCAAAGAACTGGACTGAAACAGTGAACTTCTCTCAAAACAGTCAACTCCTCATGGAGAATATTGAGAAAGACTGAGGAAAGAGAGAAAAGCATGTTTGGCGAATGCATGAGCTCTGGGAGGGGTGGGGAAGGGCAGGAAATAAATTTAAAAAAAATCAAAAAAAAAAAAAAAAAAAAAAAAAAAAATTTCAATTAAAAAAAAAAAACTAAATTACTAATGCAGATAATCTAGGAAGGTAGCAAAGAGAGAAAGAGAGAAAAAAAAAAAAAAGACACCAGACCAAATACGCAGCCTGTGAGTGATATCCTCTAAATGGGTTATCTTTATCCTATTCCCTCTTTCCATGGTTCAGAGATCACTGTAGAAGAGGGGGCAGAACCCAGGAAAGCAGACCAATGACTGAGCAAAGACAAGAAGGAGAAGACGATTAGCAAAGTAAGAGAGTATATTAGGAAGAGAGTGTCAAATATTGATACTTGTTTATTATTATTTATTTATTTATTTTTGTATGTGTATGAATGTACTGTCTGCATGCAGGTCTGTGCACCCATGTCGTGCAATGCCGCGGAGGTCAGAAGAGGGTGTCGGATTCCCCTGGAACTGGAGTTCTCCTGGAATTGGAGTTACAGACGGTTCTTAGCCGCCATGTGGGTGCTGGGGATCGAACCCGGGTCCTCTGCAAGAGCGTCGGTGCTCTTAACCGCTAGGCTATCTCTCCAGCCCCGATACTTGTTTAAATAATATAAGAGATCGAGATTGCACATTAATTTTGGTTAATGAGCCGTAGCTGCCATTGGTACTAAAGATAAAAGTTGAAGAGAGGGGCTGGAGAGATGGCCTAGCTGTTAAGAGCACCAACTTCTCTTGCAGAGGACCCAGGTTCGATCCCCAGCACCCAAATGGCGGCTGAGAACCGTCTTTAACTCCAGTTCCTTGGGAATCCGATGCCCTCTTCTGACCTCTGCAGCATTGCACAACACCGGTGCACCAACCTACATGCAGACAGTACACTCATACACATAATAAATAAATAAATAAATAATTTTTTAAAAAGTTGAATAGAAGATTGGAAATGTGATTGTGGGCCAGGGCAGCACCTCCTCAAACTGTCCTTAACAGAATTCCATTCACACACTGTTTCTTCCCTTTCATTTTTAAACTTGAATGTGCTTGTATTTTTATTCTTGATATGTGTCTCTATAATGCATGTGATATGTTTGCATATGCAGGATGTGTATCTGTGTGTTATGTGTATTCATGATGGATGTATAATGTATGTGTGATTTGTGTCTTTCATATTCATAAATGATGCGTATGCATATGCATAATTTGTATAGGTGATGTGCGTTCATGATGTCTATGTGGGTGCAGCAGTTTTATGGTCAAAAGATAGCCTTAGGTATTGTTCCCCACCATTTACCTTGTTTGATATATCCTGTTCACCAATAGGGAAAGCAGACTAGTTGTCTATAAGCTTCTGTTGATTCTCCAGTCTCTATCCCCCTTGTCACTGTAGGAGCACTTCACTAGTCATTCATAATCCTTTAGTGTCTAGTCTTTTGCCTATTATGAAGTCCAGAAAATGGCTAGAACTGGACACATGCTGAGGAGGGGCCTTAGCAGAATAATTACAGGAGTTTTGCTGTGAAATCTTAGATTCACAGAAATCAGATGGCTTTTACAAGACCCTCTCTCAGGATCTTAGAGGTGAAAATATGTTGTGATAAAAAGTGCTTGCCCACATTTGAAAAAACCGTCCAATATATAACCTTACTATAAATTCCTCTACCTCAGAAAAATAAACCAGACATGCACTTCAGGCTGCATGAAAAGACAGAGCACAAGTACACCAACCAATCTACCTTCTTCAAACAATTGTTAAATAAGCCAGATTCCTTCCTACCAACACTCCTCTTCATCCACAGAATTGGAACTCTAGTGAAGATAGTCTGGAATGTGACTCTGATAAAAACTACTTGAGGAATTATGGATAATAAATTGAGGACAACTGGTGAATTCCATACAATGTGAACTGTATTGTTTCAAAGTAGAATGCACATAAATAAAACATAAAACTTATGATGTCAGGTGATAATAAATAATAGGAAATGACATAAAGTGTAGGATACCTATGATATATAACTTTTCAATACTTTAGTTTAAATTTTAATGAATAAAAATACTATATAAATATTAAAGAATGAAGTTCACTTGATCTCCTTTTGAGATGATAGCAGTTCTGAAGGATAAGTAAACAAAATCCTATGCAGTATTTATACAAAAGGCCTCAATATTAAAAGGTAAGTAAATGTAGTGTGTCATAAGTAGAAGAATATATTAGCAATAGGTACACAATTTTAGATGCTCTGCACTGGATATGCTTGGAAAAATAAAGCAAAAGTACATTCTATATTATGATTTTTTTAACTGAGAATGTCATACATGCATAGAATGTGCCTAGATCAAATCCTCCATCCTTACTCTCCCCTCTGCTCCCCACCATGTTTTCTTCTCTACCTCATGTGCTGGCTTCTTAAACCTACTGAGTCCACATAGTGCAACTTGTAAGTTCATTGATGTAGATGGCCTCTCAGGGGCGGCATCCCTGAAGAACTCTGAACCTTTCTCAGCAGCTGTCAATTGCCAATAGCTCCTCTGCTACTGATAGGAACTCACGAGCCGATCCTCCATCCACTTTGGGATTTTGGCCTGCTTGATCTTGTATAGGCCTTGTGTATGCCCATATGGCAGCTAACATTTCCAGTGTGCATTTCATAACACAGGTGCAGTTACACACATACAGGTAATATACCCATGGACAGAAAATAAAAGTAATAAATAAAATATTAAAAAAGAAAATTATATTTTCCGTTGATCTCATATAAATTAAACGTTAACATTCTAAGAATCATGTGCTGGAGAAATGGCTTAGATATTAGGAACTGCATATTCCAAAGGAACGGAGTTCAAATCCAAGCACCCGTCTGGTGGCTCACAACCATGTGTAATTCAGTTCCTGAGAAATCTTATGCTTCTGGCTTCTGCAGACACCTGTACACACATGTCCCACCAACACACAAACACAAAAATATATACAGCATTTAATATAAATAAATATATCATAACATTTTAATCCTAAAATCTGCTTAATAAATATACGAAATATATAAAAATTAATAAACAAATACATATATATTTAGCTTAAGATCCATATTTGTACTCAAATTCCTGCTATGAAAGATTTATAATCATATAAAATGATAGCATATAGAGTGCTATTATATTCAGAGAACTTCTTGAATTGGCAGATGAAGCCTACTGATCCTCATATATGCATTATATGAGGATTCTGAGTAAGCTGAAGCACTTAGAAAAATTCTGAAGGACTTAATTACATAAAATTAGCATTAAAATATACAGTTAAAACTGCAATTAAGAACCTACCCCAATCCTGCCCCCAGTTAGTCTTGGACCTAGGCTAGCTCCAATTTCTCTCTCTCAGATATCAGGACTAGCTTCCTAACCCAGACTAGCTAAATCCTACCTTCTACAGGTGGTCCACACCCATACCTTCTCCTGGCTCCTGACTTGCCTGACACAGATGGGCCCACCTACAATCCTCATATGCCAGATCCCATGTAGGGAGTCTTTATTCCATTCCCTTCCATCCTGAACAATTCTGTTCCACCCACCCCCATCCAGTCCCCTGCTAGCCTTGTGTCCAGGCCCAATCCAATTCCTTACCCTCAGATCTCTTGACTAGCTTCCTAACACAGACTAGATAAAACCTCTGGCCTACTTTGATAAGACCCTCCACAGGCTGTCTTACATACACAACAAAAGTAGCATCCACAATGATCAAGTTGGCTTTATTCCAGAGATGTAGGGATGGTATAATATGAATCATATAAACGGATTCAAAGACAAAAAATAATCACTTGGTCATCTCACTAGATGCAGAAAAGGCCTTTGACAAAATCCAACATGCATTTATGTTAAAAGTCCTAGAACAAATTAGACTGGAGGGAACATACCCCAACATAATTAAGGCTATATACAACAAATGCACAGCCCAAATCATTCTAATTGGAGAAAAACTGGAAGCATTCCCATTAAAATCAGGAACCAGACAAGGCTGTCCACTGTTTCCAATCATTTTCAATATAGTGCTTGGAACTCTTGAGAGAGCAGTAAGACAAAAGAAGAAAATTAAAGGAGTATTATTTAGAGATAAAGAGGTCAAATTATCACTATTTGTAGACAATATGATATTATACAAAATAGATCTCAAAAATGCCACCAGAAAACTGTTATAAATAATTAATACCTTCAGTAAAGTGGTAGGTCACAAAATCAACTTAGAAAAATTAGTAGCTTTTCTATATACCAATAATAAGCAATCTGAAAAATCTTTAAAGGAAACCCTCCCTCTCACGCTAACCTCAAAAAAGATACCTAGGAATAAACTTAATAAAAGAGATTAAAGATCTCTACAATGAAAATATTAAATATTTAAAGAAAGAAATAAAGGAATATATTAGGAGTTGGAAAACCTGCTATGCTCATGAATTGGTAAAAATAATATTGGTCAATTTTCAAATGACCATTTTGCAAAAAGCAATCTATGTGTGGGATGGATTGTTTCTTCTTTGAAACCACCTAATAGACTGCATACTTAAAGAAGGAGCCTCAGGCACACCCAGCTCACCAAGATGCCTGTGTGCTGATGATGGTCCCCCAGGAATTCTGGGCCTTTGGGGACACAGAATATATATACTGACCAGCATGCGGAGCAAGTGACACAAGGGTCACTCAGGAAGGGAGTGTTTGTTTCTTTGCCATTATTTTGTAAGCAGGCCCATTAAAAGTCTCTAGTTTTAACTGCGATAGGAGAACTCTCTGCTTGAATTGCCTTAATTTCTGGAGGAAACCTGAAAGTAGCGGAGGCTGGGTGGGGTTGCTGGACATGGCACAGGTGGTTCCTAGGCTGTGGGCACTTACTGACTCAAGAGGAAAATTCCTCTGCAACAAGATGCAATGCAATACCAAATAATGTAATCATGACATTCTTCTCAGAGCTACAAAAAGTCATCCTAAACTTCACATGGATACACAAAAGACCCCAAATATCCAAAGCAATCTTGGGCAAAAAGGATATGCTGGGAGTATCATCATAGTCATAAAAACAGTATGGCACCAGCAGAAAAAAACAGACAAGGAGATCAACGGAACAAACTAGAAGACCCAAACATGAGTATATGCAATTTTAGGCACCTGAAATTTGACAAAGGCATCAAGATCCCACAACAGAGGTCAGACAGCATCTTCAACAAATGGTGCTAGCAAAACTGGATCTTCACTTGAAGAAGAATGAAATTGTACCCTTAGTTTTTGCCCTGCAGAACAGTCAAATACAACTGGATCAAAGATCTCAATGTAAAACCTGAAATTCTTAAAATATTAGAAGAAAGCATAAACAGTACCCTATAAGACGTAGACGTAAGAAAGGACTTTCTAAATCAGGCATCATTGCTCAGGCCACGCATTAAGCTACAGAGCTTCTGTCCAGAAAGAGAAACTACCGAGGAAGAGACATGGAAACCCACTGAGTGGGAGGAAATCTTTAGCAGCTACACATCTGACAGAGGACTAAAATCCAGATTACACAAAGAATTTCAAAAACAAAGAAACAAGAAAATGAACGACCCAATAAAAATATGGGCTATAGGCCTGAACAGAGAGTTCTCAAAGAAATAAAAATGGCTAAGAAACACCTTAAAAGGTGTTGAACATCCTTCATAATTAGAGAAATGCAGATAAAAGCTACTCGAAGATTTAAGACTTAAGAGAACAAAAGAGGACGTGGAGAAACAGAAACATTAATCTACAGCTGATGGGAATGCAAATTCCTGCAACCACTATGGAAAGCAGTGTGGAGAACTCTCAAAAAACTAAAGATGAATTTACCACATGATCTGCTTATACCACTCCCTGGCACATACCCTAAGGACTCATCCTACTGTAGAGATACCTGTACATCCATGTTTGTTGCTGCTCCCTTCACAATAACTAAGAAATTGAAATAACCTGAATCCCACTCTATTGATGAATAGATTATGAAAATGTGGAATAGTTGTTCAATGGAGTTCTACTGATCAGTGAGAAAAGATGAAATTATGACATTTGCAAGTGAATGGATATAACTAGAGATGTATACTGAATGAAGTAACACAAACTCAGAAAAACAAACAGCATATGTTCTCCATCATTTGTCGATTGAAGTAACAATCCCTTATATCTGAATCTCAGAAAGAAAGTATAAAAAGAGAGGGATAGTAGGGAACAGATGCTACCATGGGGGAGGAGGGGAAAGTGGGAGTGTTTGGCTCGGAGGGCAAGAGAGAGGGACATGCAGGGGTCCATCGTGGTGGGAGAGGAGAGAACTCAGGAGGTGTATGGTAGGAGGCAAGTGTTATTGTAGGGAGTGTGGGGATAATAGAGGTGCTTAGAATGGAGAGGGAGGGGGAAGGATGGACTGGGAGAGTAAGAGGAGAGAAGAATGGAACTTGGGGTTTGGGGAAGACAGAGGGAAATGTGTTGGCAAGGGAATCCCTTGAGAAGTGTGCATACATGTTGAACATTATTAGTGCATGTGCATACCAGGGGCTGAATGGCAGGGAGCACAGTGCCAGGCAGCACAGACCTCCCTTAGAGTAGTTGGTGAGAGTATTCCAAGAGACGCCCAGAATAACACAGGGTATTTCCAGAGCTCTTGATTATCTTCCAGAATTTGAGGGTAAGACCCTACTGCTAAAGACATCACATATTTTTGATACAGGACTTCAAGCAATGGAACAGAACTTGACCCAGAAGTCTTCTAACTGAAGTTTCGCTCTCATAATTCTGGAGGACACTATGCAAGCTGTTAAAGGAGAAAAATCAATCAGTGGTCCAACCCAGCCCTAAAGCCTAATAACCATAATGATAAAGGGCACAGCAAATTATCTTTATTGGTGCAGTAGCAGCACTGTTGTCTGGGAAAAGGGGAGGTAATCAACTAATAGGACTTAAAGCCCTCTCAGTGGGTGAGAACTCATGGGAGGCACTGTAAACACAGCCAAATAAACATGACTGGAGAGATCATAGATCCTAGTGCAAGCCCTATCACAGTCATATCTCTAGACAAATGAAATTTCCTGGCATAAGCTTAATATGGATCTTTATATTTATAGACAATATGCCATACACCTTTTGTCACAGAGAATATACATCTGAGAGATGGCTAGTCTTAGGAGACACATCTACAGTTGAACCTCTACACCTAAGACTCATGGAACACAAAGGAACAGACCATAGAGAGAATACTAGAGATTAAGGACTTTTGGATGAAATTTACAAAAGCTGAATCAAAAATTAAGCAAAAAATATACAATTAAATAAAATTGGTGGAAGTTGTTGCTAACTATAGCAAGCAACTGGTTAGAGCTTTAGGATATAAAATGTATTTAGCAATTAATAAAAATAATGCTTTAATGATAGAACCAATATCAAATTTGTCATGAATTATCAAAAAAGAAATATTAAAACCTGAATGCAAACTGATCAGATATACAACATAACCTAAATTCAAAATAAACTTAAGTATATCATCATAACAACATTGAATATATTGTATCTAATAATTATGCATAAAAATTATGTTGTATCAATGATATCACATAATATGAGCAAGGAGACATGTCTATAAATCAGATAAATATATACATACATGTATGTATGGCAGGTCATGTTTGTATCAGTATATGTTCATATATGAATATATGTGTATAATTATAGACCTAACTCTACACTCTTTTTCTATTCATTATATAAGTATAGAAAAAAATGAATATTGAAAGAATAGAAAAATAGGGGCTATGTGATAATTATTACATATTGTCAACTCCACAGGATGTGAGATCCCCTGAAGGACCTCTGAAACTTAGAGTAATTGATGTGGGAGGAGACATACTCAGAGTGCATAATTCTGGTCCATGGGCTAGAGTCCCAAACGTAAAGAAAAGGAGGGGCTAGGGTCCCATCTGAAGGAAAAACATAAAGTGAACTTAATATCTGCTTCCAGCCCTCTGTTCCTGACTGTGTAGGACTCTTCCCCCTGGAACTGTGAGCACAGATGAACCCTTCTTGAAGCTGGATTCATCAGGTATTTGATCACAGGAGTGAGAAGAATAAGAAATACAAGCTAGAAAATTAAAAATAACTCTAGTAAGAAGTTAACATCATATGGATTATAGACATAGCAACAAAATATAGACATGAGTATAATAAAACTTTCAAATTAACATATTATCTATTTATATAATAGTGAAAATATTTTATAAGTAATTTATGTATTCATATAAAAATAGTTTGGAATTTGGTGCTAAAATAGACATGTATATGCACAAAAAACACAAAAATCATAGTCCAGAAAGCCATGCTTCTCAGAATATTATGAAAAATTCTAATAAATTTTATTTGGTTTTTCTTTTTTCTTTTGGTATTTTTGAGACAGGGTCTTCTTTTAGTCCCAGCTGGCCTGGAACTCGCTATGTAGACCAGGCTGGCCTTGAACTCACAGGTTCTGCCTCCATAGTGCTGGGATTAAAGGTTTACACCAGCACAGCCAGCACTCTATTTGTTTTTTCTTGAACAGACTATAGATATAAAAATTGTTAATAATGTATGATCCAAAAATATCCCTGAAATTTGTTAATTGATGTTTTCTTTCTTTGAGTTATCACCCAAGTATATCATACACAAATGTTAAAATATATAATTGTATGTATATAGTTAGTTTTCCAGAAATAACAAATTGGTAAGAAAATGGTTATTATTAAGACCTTTTGGATGTATGTTCTTTGTAAATTAGACTATACTAATGGGTGAATTTCACAATCTGGTTTTGTTTTCAGATATCAAATGTATTTTTATTAAATAAGTTGTGATAGAAGGGATTTTGCTCTTTGTATTTCCTTTGGTTGCTCTTTCATGTGAGTAGTGTGAAGAGTATTCTGAAATGAGTGTTTTACTGAAGCTATGTTATTCCTACTGATTTGCCATGATATGGCTCATTCACCAACCTACAGCTACTCTAATACTGAAAAGTAGAGACTTTGAAATACATTCATGAACTACATGAAATTCTCAAATCAATACAAATATTTTAAGAGGGAGGAGTTTGAGTTTAGTGCAATTAGCTGAATTTTTTTTCTCAAGAAACTAAGATTCCCCCTTAATGACATGCTTCAGTTCAGTGACATGTATCAATTACTTCTGACTTTAGAAATCTACCATAGTCTCCTCTTTACTCATACTTAATATCTTGCCTCACATATAAAATATAGAAAATGCATTATTTTCTTCTTAGCTCCCATTAATGTAAAATTAGCTTTTCACCACACAGGAAGAAATATGGATGTTATAAGTGGCAAAAACTCAGCTAAAGTGGAATTTAACAATATCTGAGACACCCCACTGAACCTAAAATAAAATAATAGCTTCCCATCTCAGAAAATACAAAACAAAGCAAAAGAGAGGTGCTGCTTCATTTCATTTTTGCCTCTGCTATTGCTCTGCATCTTCCCAGTGCACATGGTAGCTCTTGGAGCCATGTACATATTCCTGACTATTCATACCACCCGAACATAATGCAACTCCAAAACCTGAGGTAGCAATTCAGCATTCTATATCTGCTCAGCGGCCAGCTACATACCAGGTGACTGAGGTCACAGTGAAAGGGTTGATCCTGGTGATAGCATAGAGATGGCACATGCAAATGAAGAGGATAAAGATTAGGAAAGAGTAGAGAACAATGATACCCACCCATCTCATAATGCACACCTAAGCCTTTCCCCATTTCATTCTGGATTAAACAAATAGAATTTTTGAATTATGAATTATGCTCCAAGTAGAGGAGCAGAATCTGCCTTTCAACAAACATCAGTTTTTAAGTAATCAACCCACCTATGTTCCACTGGCAAGAGTAGAAAAGCAGACCAGCCCAAGGATGACAGTAGATTCCTTGTCACTTTCTACCAGGATCAGACCTGGTTGAAGTAGCACTATCTCTCCTAGCCCAAGAAACAGCTGACTGTCTGACTTCTTTTAGCTGCATTTTGATGCATATTGGCTCCCAAATGCTCAGTACTGATAAAAGAATGAGGTGTTTGTTTTGTTTTGTTTTGTTTTGGTCTTTTTGAGACTGGGTCTCCCTGTAGCCTCAGCGGTCCTGGAATGAGGTTTGAAGGATTGGACACCAATCCAGTTTGAACTTAGGTATGCATCCAGAGGCACAAGTGAGAGTCATGAGACCTCCTGGGCTACACCAATGGAGTGAGAAGCGATAATGCGAAGGTCTGGGATTGGACACTGGGAGGTGAGGTCATGCTGCCTATAAAATGCATTCATTTTTAATAAAGTCTCTCTCTGTATTTGGATTCGTATCCTACCATGTGTCGCTGAGCAGTGTTTCTCAGGAGCATGCTTCCTGCATGGCCTGGCTCACCATGGAAACAAATGGGCCAAGCCATATAGGATGGTGTTTAGGTACAATTTTAAGAGGAATAATATACAGACAATTAAACATGATAAAATTAAGACAAAATATTAATGAAGTAATGAAGAAAATGATGATTTGTTATAATAATGGGAGAAACATAATCATTTTATTTACCTTTCTGTATCCCAGTCTTTTAAAATAGAATTATTCTATCTTTAAACTGAAAAGTAAACTTTATCTGAAATTTTATTTGAAATAACAAAGGCAGAAACTGCAGTTCCAAGGACTGTTTATTGCAATGATTATATATAACACTAAGTAGCCTAAATATCCTTTACAAAAAGTAAATAATGCCAGGCATGGTGGTGCACACCTCTAATCCCTGCACTCTGGAGGCAGAGGCATGCAGATCTCTGTGAGTTCAAGGCCAACCTGGTCTACATAGTGAGTCTCAGGGAAGACAACTGGGGCTACAGGGAGACCCTGTCTCAAAAAGACCAAAAAAAGGCAAATAATATTTAATTGGTTTGTTCAGCAATGAATTTCTATTTAACCACTGAAAATGCTAAGGCAGGCATGGAAGTACATGCCTTTACTCATAGCACTGAGAAGACAGAGGCAAGGCAGAGCCCTATGAGTTCAAGGCCAACCCAGTCTACACAGAATGTTTGAGGCCAGCATATGCTGCAAACTGAGACCCTTTCTCTAAAAACTAACAAGTCAACCAACCAAAGAAAACAAGAAAAACAATAAGATGGATTCATAACCTTGAAATAACATGCAATCTTTTTAAAAGCTGTACATTACCATAATCCAATTAAAAACTAAAAAGATACATGATAAAGAGATGAAATTAGAGAAAAATATATGAAATTGTTTTAACCAAATATGTGGAATTCAAGATTTCATTTTGTCTTTATCACTTTAAATATTTTTTACATATTTCAAAATGTTTGTAATACTTATAACTAAAGCCAAGTAAAGGTATTAGCAGTTCTGAAAGAAAACATGGGTCACCCTTTGACCTTGGTCTACCTTCAGCCTCCAGGAGACCTTCTCTCTGACACCAGCCAGTGTGAGCAGCTACTGCTTCAACTTCCACCCTCCTCTGCAGCCCTGACCTTGTCTTAATGAGCACGCTCTGGGCTCATCCCAGATCTTATTGCTTTTAAGCCTAAGCGCTCTGGCAAATATTTCCTGTCTGACTTTGTGCCTCTACCTATACCTGTCAGATCATCTCCCAATCTTGTCTGCTTTCTAACCCTGCCCCAGGCATGTTCTGTCAGGGAAGTGCTGGTCAGAGCCTTGCCCTGGCACTGTTTCCGCACACTTGATTGCATGTACGCTTCTTTAAACATTATTATCATTACTTCTTAGTTACATGGAACAAAAAATAGATTTATCTTATTCATAAGTTAGATAAAATATATCTCATAACACAGTAAGAAAATTGATTTTTCAAAGTATTGTTTAAGGCATCTTGTTAAGTTCTCAAGAAATAATGCTGTAATGCAATTAATCTGTTCCTTCCTTGTACAAAAGGAGCCTTTCTCCTCTGTCACTCTTGTAATGTTTGCAGAAGATACTTTTACAGTAGATCTACATTATTTCAAATTAAATGATATTCCTAAGAATGAATAAATTTTCATTTGTAAACATTACTGATAATAAAAGTCCCATCATGTGAACATTTAATAAAATACATATTTCACAACACTGATGAGAATTCTGGTCTTTCCTTACTATTTAAAGCACTGAGTTTTCTCATGTGCATCCCTTACAATAACAATACACTCTGTATTTCCCTATTGCTTCTATCTCTGCTGGGATAAGATGACTTAAAGCTGCCAAGAGAAGGACTTTCTGAGAATCCTTGGATTGGGAGTACACATCACTTCTTGCCTAATATGCCTATACAGAGGGACAAAGGGCTTTAACTCAGTACCACCTTAATAGGTAAGGAAGTCACCTTTCCAAACAAGGGCTTAGTCAATGTGAGACAACTTGAAAACTAGGTTGTACTTTACGCACACTATTTTCTCGCCACTTCATGAATGTACTGGGAAAATGATGCTCATCGGTGTCTCCAATTATGGAAATGAAAATTGACATCATCTGACATTCAGGTTGTTTTACAGCTCATTTTGCTAACCACTGGACTAAGAGCCCATGTTAAGGACAATATCATTTAGTCACTAAGAAGGAAATATGGAATTTTTAAACCCAAGCTCTTTAGAGATGAATGTATATCCTCTCCAAGCACTGGGTTTCTACATAAAAGAAACATTTTCTTACCTTAATATTTTGACCATATTTTCATGTTAATTAAACTTTTTAAAATTATTTAACTTGGCAAGTAGTATACAAACTTCACATATTCAATGGATGATATCTTAAGCTAGTTGTCAAATTCCCTTGGGAAACACAACAGAGATGACCCTCATTACTACCATAGCAATGATCACCCTTGAAGACTGATTGTCTCCAAACATTTCATTATAAATTCACATACATTGGTTTATCTCATCCTTAATATAATCCTCAAATGAGTAATTATAAGCCGTAGGTTACTGCCTATATCAGATAAAGAATTAGAGCCGTAGAATACACTTAGACAGAGAAAAAATTACATTAAAGAATTGATTTACATGCATGTGGAAGCTGTTAAGTCATTCATAAGCCAAGCAGGCAGAATAGAGTTTCACATGTGATTTCTGGTTTATAGTATTGAGGCAAAATTATTTTCCTAGGAAACTTCAGCTTTCTATGTTTTGGTCTTCAACCAGTTGATAAAGTTCACCTCCTAATCACTAGCATTAATTTATTTAAGGTCAGCTGATCAGAAATGTTAACCATGGGGCTAGAGAGATTTCACAGTGGTTATGAACACTGGTTGTTTTTACAGAAGACCACAGTTTGAATCCCAGCACCTACAAAGCAGCTAACAACTGTCCATAACTCCAGTTTTAGGAAATCTGATGTCTTCTTCCGTCCTCAATGGGCACTGAACAACACGGGTGTACTTACATACATGCAGGCAATACAAACATACACATAAAATAAAAATAATAAATAGAATTTTAAAAATCTTAGCCACGTCAAGCCCATCACAGTGTAACCAAGCATAAATCACAGCCAGGCCACACTGAGATTTAAATGAGCTATCACACTGTGCTTTCTACTACAATAGTCTTCTTTATTAAAGATTTATTTGATTAATTTATTTAAGTGGGGAGACTGTTCTTGCATATTTGTTGGGATGTGTCCAAGGGGCCACAAGCAGGTGTTGAATCCCTTGAAACTAGAGTTAGAGACATTTGTGAACCACCTACTATGTGTGTTGGGATTCAAATTCTAGTCTTGTCAGAGAGCACTAGGCACTCTTAAGCTCTGAGCCACCTCTCCAGGTCCTCTACTTTTCTATTCCACTCTACATGGACAAAAGTGATTGTTTTACTTTTTGTGCAAGATGACTTTATTATCCTTCTACTTTCATGCTATCTAAATTTCTATCATTCAACAGCTGTTTAACATTTACTCCTTCTGGAAATGTCTCCTCTCTACCTATTTCTATAACATTCCTTGCTTTGGGTTACAAAATTGTCTGGTTCATTATTAACACCTCACTCTAGGCATTCTTTCAACAAGACATCAGGAGCTATAATTAGTATACCAAGGTCAGTACCTTAACTCAGGTCTGGATGTCCTGTTAATCAGACAATCTAAACAAGACAAAATCTACTATCACTCTGCAATGGTCTGAAAATCACTTGCTTTTTCATTGGAAATCATTTGCTTTTAGAAGACATTTAATCCATACTGCTTCACTTCATAAGCAGAATGCAACAGAACATGCATTATATATACATATATATGTAATATATATGTATATATATATATATATATATGGAAGTTAAGAAAGAAGAAACAGGTTAATTAAGTGACTTGCTCATTTAGTTTGTATGACAAAATAGCCCAGACAAAATAAGTCACCAAAACCAATTAGTTTTCAGGCTCTGGAGTGAATCCATGACTCCATGGAATGAGCACATAGCATGCTTCAATTCATGGAACCTAAATTTTAGTGAATAGAGTTAGAATGAAAACAATCAATGAGCAAAATTCAATGGCCAGATGATAATAAATATTTATGAGGAAAATTATATCAGTAGCAATTAACATATGCAAGTTAATGAATGAGAGCTGAAATATAAAATAAGGTGATTAGTCTTCACTGACAATGGAACTTACAAGTTAGCAATGTCATAAAATGATGAATGAACAAACCTTGTTGAAATGTTGAGAAAGATCAGGTCATATAGAGAGAGGTACTGGAATAGAAGCTGCCTAGTATGTTTGAGAGCTGCAGCAGAATCCTTACAGTTCATTGCTAAATTAATCTAAGTTGATCTATTATTGCCCCCATTTTCAGATCCCTTAATGAAAACAGAAAGTCAATATGGTCTATCATATGAAAGCTATAAAGCCTATTATCAACATTTATCCCCAAACACACCTATTATATTGGAACGTCTCAGATGACATGATATGAACATATCCTTCACTTATTAATTGTGCCGCAAATTAACTCTACTGTCTGGCAACTAAGTACATGAAGCATTAATTTGACTGTGGTCTCTCTAAATCGTCTCATGCTAGAGAATAATTTAAACTTGACAGTGGTTTATTTAAGATATATTAAGATTCTCAGAAGTCACTGCTTAAAAAGTCCTTATGAAAAATTACTTTTTATAATACAAAGCAAATTTGAACAAAAAACTTGCCCTATGAAATTATATCTGAATGTTTCTAAATTACTAGAGTTTCTTGTTTCATAGGTTAGTTCTAAAACTATTAATCAATATTATTTGTGCTTTATTTTTGAGCCTTATATAATGATCCTGTAGCTACAATATGTACTCAAGTCATATTATCTGAGTATTTGTAAAACAGTAATGGAAGATAGCCTAGTCCAATTGCCTCAAGGTAAACTGAGTCTAGGTCATGTTTTCCCAATAAAATATGTGGTTGTACCATAAAAGACAAGCCAGTTGGCAAGTAAATCCTGCAGGTGTGACTTAGTGCTTATTGCTGTGGGACTTGTATAGATAAGCAACCACTTTATTGAGGTTACACAAACAAATGTTTAGGTATACTAAACTCAACAGCATATTTCTCAATACATTTCATTTTGCTACCATTTCCTCTAAATCACTCCCAAGAAAACGTGAAAGGAACACATTCTCTGTATTTATGTTTTAAGTTCAATTTTCAAAACCCACATGTGGAAAACAAGGACACCAATGACAAAAGCCAGCCAACTGCTAACATGGAAATGTTCTTAAGAGAGGTGCTTAAAGTATAATGGTTTTAAAAAATAATCTGAACTTTTTGAAGGTACATTTTAAGATGCTTATGTATTTCCAGGAGAAACGACGGATGAGCTAGCTTTTTTCCAGCACAATAATAGCAAATAGCAAAAAGAAACTTTTTAAAATCCTATTGGTCTTGCAGCCTCCTGCCAGAGTCCACACAATAGCAGATACTTAGGATGAGAATGGGTCCATTGGAGCAACACTAATACATTTGACACAGCTTCCACCAGGCATTATGCAGAGGAGCCTGCTCTTATCCCTTTGTAAATTGGAGACTCTTTTAACCAGGAATCCCAGGATGAAACAGAACCATTTTCCTCAAGGCAAAACAAATCCTTCTCTGGTGAATTTTGTTATTGTTTATTGTTACACTGTTTTATCAGCACTAAACTGTATGAAAGCTTCAATTAGTTCTTGATGAATGATCCAATAAAAGCATGTAGTTTCATTTCCCCTGCCACCAGATATTTCACTGAGTGTTATTAAATGAAATATAATTGGGATAAGATTCAGGAAACTTAGACAGGCTGTAGTGCTCTCAGTTCAGCCTGAAATTGTTAGTCATCAGTACACCTGAATCACTTGTGATGCACTCTACATATAAATTTCAGATGCTTGGTCCTGGGGAAAATACATAGGCACTCCACATAAGCTGAAGCAGTCACTACCCTTCATGAGGATAAAGGCTGGTGGAGAGGTGCTGAGTTCAGTGCTGTGTCAAATAGTTTTTATCTCCATTCAGGAGCAAAAAGCATCTCTGTCAATCCCCTGTACAGCAGTGCGCATCTCCTTTGTATGTAACATAGTACCTATTTTGCTAATCCAGCAGAGACCACTGGTCTTCTTATTCCTCCCTAGTATAAATATCCCCAACCTTTATAGTAATACATAGAAAAAAGACAAATCTCTGCCTCCTTTGCAGCCACTCATACAATTTAGGATATGGGATTTCTAAGAAAGATGATTAAAGGGGGTTGGGCACCTTCAGAAATAACCACCCTGCTTCTTTCTTACATCCTTCCACACATCAGTGAAAACTCAAGCTCCTGTATCTATATTGGATCAAGACACAAAGTTAAGGGGAAAATCAGGAAAAGAGGAGCTTCAGTGTCTGAGGAAATTGAGAAACTAACATCCACACCTTTAACCATTCTCCTGGGTCTTGAAAATATTGTGATGTTTGGATCTTTTGAGTGAAACAAAGCTAACAGTCAAGTGATTCTACCTGCAACTGATATAATTGAATTCTCAATTTATTTTTAAATAATAGAATACTTCCTCTGTGTGCCAGTTATTCTGTGAGGCATTTTAATGCATGTTCACAATTCATCTTTTAAGTAAACATAAGCTAAATACTTGTATTATTTCTATTTCATGGAACAAAAACTGAAATAACAGAGCTATTCAGCACTTAACCTGGTTGAGGGAGTTAAGGGAATAGACAGGGGCCAAACTTTAGAAATTTCGTCATTCCTTCACAATTTCTTGTTTGTTGAAAATGCTGGGCTCAGGACAACCAAAAAAAAAAAAAAAAGGCGCGGGGTGTGGCACACGCCTTTAATCCTAGCACTGGGAGGGCAGAGGCAGGCGAATCTCATGAGTTCAGACCAGCCTGGTCTACAGGTGAGCTATCCAGGACACTGGGCTTTAGGGATAGGGAGACCCTGTCTCAAAAAGACCAAAAAAAAAAAAAAAAAGGAAAATGCTGGGCTTACGCATGTGCTGAATACTACTTTCAGTACTCTGGATACATAAGTAAACAAAGCAAAAAGCCTTGTCTTCATGTAGTACTAAATTCTAGAGCACTCTGGAAAGTTCCTAGTCTACAGTCTTGGCCAGAAGTTTAAAGTGTGATGGCTTTGGATACTTAAGGAACTGGGGTGTTTTGGATTTTACAGGTTAAACCTACTGTCACAATAACACTAAGACACCTCTATTTTGTTCACAGTGCTCACAGTTGCATTGAGGGAGCAATGGAAAAGGCAGATGAAAAATCTGAAAAATTTCCAAAGTGTATTAGATTTTTTAATTTATTTTTTACCAACACAGAGCTATACTTAACACTTGATCCCTGATTCTTATATATTATTTTATCCAGGAAGAAAAACTTTTCTAGGAATTCTTTCTACCAAGGCATCCATTGACTTATACACTTATAGCTAAAAAATGAAAAAAAAAAAAAAACTGAGAGAAAGATGCAGGACAGTTATGGCAGAATGCATGAACTGGGATGGGGTGGGGGTGGGGGGGAGGGAAAGGGAAATAAGCCTGAACTGAATTGGAAAAATGTATGAAATGCACAAAGCATCAATAAAAACTAATTTTAAAAAAAAATTCATTTAAAATATCAGGTCTTACTATTAAAGTATCAACTAAAAATTATGATGTATCCACCATCTAAACTTTAGTGTTTATACATTTAACAAAAGAATAATCAAATACACTTCTCAGGGTTGTTATGGGATTTAAAAGAGGTATGAAAATACACAAAATATCTAGATTATAATGAGTGCTTAAACATTTTGGTTTTCTTTTGACACTTTCATTTTCTTGGCCCTGGGATTATTTGCAATAATAAAATAGCTCTCATCTACTGCAGTGGCCATGAAAGGCTCTCAACTCCCTTGCAACTGTACATAAGGGACACTGAAATTTGATCTCAGTTTTCATTCTAGCACTGAGGCTGTACTTCACACAGAAGGCTACCCTTCCTTAGAAATTAAGGTTCTCAAGATTTTGTGGGAAGTGTGGAGAATTTGGAAAGACACGTTGTTCAAAGTTATAGAATTAAAAGATTAAACCTATAAGATTATTTTGTAAGTAGGGGGATCGCCTTGCCAAATGTTTTCAGCTAATTATAAAGATGTAGAGTAACAGATAGAAATATATAATATCAGTCAACCCCAAACTTTGTAACCATAATGTATATTAAGTGATACAAATTTACTGTGATTTTTGCATAAGAAATTCTAAACACATTTATATTTTAATCAGTAATCTAAACTTAAAAAAAGAGGGGTCTGGAATGATGGCTTATGGGCTAAGAGCATTGGCTGCTCTTGCAGAGGACCAGGGTTCAGTTCCCAGCACCCGCATGGGGCTAATAAACATCTTTAACTCCAGGATTCTAGGAGATTCTAGGATCCAGGAGATTCTAGGCCTTCTTCTGGCCTCCATGGGCATTGCATGACATGGGTCCACTTACATACATACAGGCAAAACATTCATACAATAAAATTTAAAATTAAATAAATAACTAAAAATAGTTTTTAATGTTAAGAACTTTTTGGAGGGGGAGGGTGAATACATGTGCGCCAGGACGCATACATGGAGGTCAGACAACAATTCTACAGGTCAGTCTTCACTTTCTATCTTGTTTGACTCAGAGTTTCTGTGTGTTTTCCACTATGTATAACAAGCTAGGTACCACTCAATTCTCCGCAGATTTTGCTGTCTCTACCTTCCATCTAAGCTAGAGGAACTCTCAGATTACAGATAAGTGCTTCTGCACTCTGCTTTATGTGGTTCTTGGAATTTAAACTTAGATCTTCATGCTTAGCAAGCACTTTACCCAATGTAAACTGAGTTATAGATAATAGTGAGTTCTGTTCTATTAAGGCCTCTGTGCACACACCATGTAATTTTGATACTCTTTTGAATGGATAGCTACCTTAGAACAATGAATGACTGATGGAGAGAATAGAGTTAACTCCCCAAATTTTCCTGATCCAGAGCTTAATAATCTCAAACCAATTATCTTCTGAATAAGCTTTCCAAATATTTAATAAGTAAAATACCATGGGTAGGATTTTAAATTATAGTTTCTACAGTAATCAATGTCTGTTTTACCTATAGGGACAAAGATTAAAATGAAAAAAAAAAAAAAACAGGATAAATTATTAGTATAGTTTCTATCTTCTGCCTTAAAGCCTATGCATTTTAGTAGCTTTTTATTATGCATTCCATTTATTTGAATTCATAACATTAGTGCACATTCAACCTCACAAGCTATTCATATTTGGACTTTGGCCAAAAAATATATATTGTCAGGTAACATACAAATCTGTAATGGGAAATAGTGTTAGTCACACAATTGGTAATGATGATGACTGTGTGATGATGGATGGACACTCCTTTCATTTCACAGAGCTCCCCTGACATTAACACAGTGACAAGATATGGCTATATAGTAACAAATTAGATAATCATTTTTCACTGAAGAAAAAAAAACCACAAAAATCAAGATGACTAACTTTCTACGTTCTGGTAACTTCTACACTTCTGCACTGGATCATAGGTAATAAACAGGTACAGAGACAATTAGACTGCGTGATGCCCTAGAGTTCTATTCATAATTTGTTTCTCTATGTTTGTGTTACATTAAGAAATATGGGTATTAATACTAAGCTTCTGAGATTAACTTTTCAATATTCTAGCTTTTGCAATTGATAATTACATTTCCTAACATTTTTCTTTTGGTGAAAATTGTGCAAACTAAATGGAAACATTTTAAAAATAAATGCCTTTCTAATTTTGTCCACAGAAACCATTAAATCCTAATACAAATACCAACAAGTTGTTTCACACATAACAGGAAATTTGTTACACTGTTTATATGGTGAGCCAAAGAGCCTGGAGTAGTAGCCAACAAGATTAAACTAAAAATATCCCACCTTGAAATTTACAACAAACTGCCCCCAAACAAAACAGATGTTATTGGTGAAGAAGCATATATAGAGATCTGAATGGGAGAACACAGCCGAGTAGAAAAGGAGATCATCAAGATAGTTTGCCTTTTATTTGCATTTTATATGCAATACCAAAATTGTGATCCAGGAAAGAAACATCTAATGAGCTACATTTTGTTAAAATTTAGAACATGTTCTGTAAGAGATGCTGTCAAGACAACGAAAATTTAAGAAACATATGTTTAATTGAAATTTTGAGATTTTCATACAATATATAATTTGATGATATTTAGATCACATCTTCCATTAGCATCTCCTCCCACTGCCTCTCACCAAATTCAATGTACCCCACTACATATACAGTAGAGCCTATAGAGTCTGATTTGTGTCTCCACATGTCCCTCTGTGTGTGTCTGAACGCTGGAGCCTGGTAAACTTACCAAGTGTCTCAAAATTTCAAGAGACTATCTCTCCTCCTTCAAGCAGCCATCAGCTGCTAAAATTTTCTTAGGTTGGGTTGGAATTTCTTATACAGTTCCCCACTTTGGTTTCAGCTTATAAGGGACTTGTGAATGCTGTCACCATTGCTGTGAGTTCATAAGTATAGCTGACCAGCTGTTTTGTTTAGATAATTCTGTTTCCTTGTGGTAATCTACCACCTCTGGCTCTGAGAATCATTCCATTTACAGTTCTCTCCAATAATCCTTAAGCCTTGGGAAGCATAAGTTTGAAATGAATGTTCTAGTCAGAGATCAGCTATTTGCAGTCTTTTTTTCTCTTAACACTTGCCAATTGTGTGTTTCTGTGTTACCATCTGTGGTGGTTTGAGTGAGAGTGTCCCCCATAGGTTTTAAGTATTCAGACATTTTGTTCCCTGTTTTCGGAGGTCTTAGAAGGTGTGGCCATGCTGGAGAAAGTACTTCACTGGGGGCGGGCTTAGTGAGTTTAACAAGCCTTGCTAGTCTCTAGAGTCTCTCTCTTGACTTCCTGTGCTTTCTGCTCCAGCCCTGGCCACCATGCCTCCTGCCACAATGGACTCTGATTCCTTAGAATCATCAATTGTAAGCTCAAATAAACTCTTCCTTTTATAATTTCCTTTGGTCATGATGGTTTATCACAGCAATAGAAAAATGACTAATACACCATCTACTGCAAAAGGAAACATCTCTGGTGAGAGTGGAGAGATGTATTAATCTGATGTGTAAAGGTTGCATTAAAAATGTGTTGCTTAGGGGCTAATGGTCTCACAGACAATTATTCTTTGACCAGTTGCAGAGTCTGTGTTAGCAGTCATCTGTTGCAAAAAGAAGCTTTGATGAGCAGTGAGAGTTACACTTGTCTGTAAATATGAGGATATATATTTAGAATACAGAAGAAATTAACATAGGTCTAGGGATATGTCATGAGTAGGGTTTTCTCTAGGACCTATGATGTTTCTAGCCTACAGTAACACCCATGAGTTACCTCCCATTGAGTGGGACTTAATTCCGATTAGACAGCTGTTGATTACCCCAATATAAAAGTGTCACGACTGTAACAATAACAATGGTTTGCTAGCTCAGTCATTGTTGTTTATTAGGCTTTACGGCTGTGTAGGACCATTGATTTGTTTGCTCCCTTGACAACTTTTGGAGTGTCCCCTGATACATGAAAGCTAGGCTTCAGGGAGGAGGCTTCCAGGAGAGTTCTAGCCTGATTACTTCAAGTCCTATGTCTGAAATAGGTCCTGTCTGAAGCAACACAATCATACTTTTAAATTCTGAGAGGTAATCAAAGGCTATTGCAGTAGCCTGGGTCATTTTGGAAGTCTCTTGAACTACCCTGACCAACAAATGACAGAGCAGTTTCTCCTACCTGACACTGTTTTTTGCTACATAGACCAGCTATACACATGTGTGCTGGATAGGTTTAGTGTCAACTTGACACACCTGGGTTGAGGGAGCCTCAATTGGACTGGCCTGTGGCCAAGTCTGTGGAGTATTGTCTTAATTGTTGGGCAATGTGGGAGGGCCCAGCCCACTATGGATGGCGCCACCTCTGGGAAGGTTGTTATGTACCTTTATAAGAGGGCAGGCTGGGCATGGGCCAGGGAAGCAAGCGAGTAAGCAGGACTCCTCCATGGCCTGTGTTTCAGGTCCTGCCTCCAGGTTCCTGCCCTGAGTTCCTGCTTTGGGCTCCCTGAGTGATGAACTGTGACCCAGGAGATGTGAACTGAATAAACCCTTTCCCCCCCAAGTTGGAGTTAGTCAGAGTGTTTTGTCACAGCAATGGAAGAGAAACTAGAACAACATGCTCTCATATATTTATTATATGCTAATTTTTCAGTGGGGCATTAATCCAATAAATTTTCTTATTTTTTATTCCATTTCAGCATTATTTGTCTCACCTCTCACCCCTCCTGTATAAACCACCCTACTCCCTGCCCAGTTAAAGTGCACTGTTTTCTCTATTCGCCCTTTGAGAACACCTGTCTCCTACTATCCCTCTCTCTTGAGCTATTTCTTCCACTTCACCCCATGGTTCCTTTCCATTTTCCTGGGTCCTGTGTTTCCATCAGGATATATGTTTACATATAAGTATTTGGAGCTGGGATCCACAAATGAGAGACAACATGCATCACTTGTTTTTCTGGGTCTGTATCACATCACTTAGAATAACACTTTCTAGTTCAAATTGCTTGACTTCATTTTTCTTTAACACAAAGTAGACTCCATTGCATAACCATACCACATTTCCATCACCCATTCATCAATTGAGAGACAAATAGGTTGTTTCCATTTCTTAGCTATTACGAAACAAGCAAAAACAAACAGGCATGGGTGTGCAAGTTTCTCTGTAGTAAAATGAATACATTGAGTATATGTCAAGGAGTGATATAACTGGATTATATGGTAGATTTATTCTTAGATTTTAAGAGTTCTCCATTCTGACTTCTACAGTGGTTGCACCAGTGTGGAAAACCACCAACAGTGGTTGGGGGTTCCCCTTTCCCTGTATCCATGCCAAAATTTTGTGTCATTAGTTCTCTTGATCTTACCCACTCTGACTGTGGCTAAATGAAATCTGACCTTTTAAGGTGTTTCTTAACCATATTTTTCAATGTATATCATTGAATTTGTGTGCATTAAAACATATTAGAGCCCTCTGTGTACACATGGTTTCATGCATTCTGTCATATACATTAAGGACTATGGAGTTCATTTGTGTACCTAGATGTCCCTTGTTTTGAGTTCATCTACTGGAGCCAGGTTAGCCTGTTTAGCGTCATTCCCTTAAGGATGATCAGCTCTCCCACACACAGCAATGATCAGTTGCCAATAGTTCCTAAGCTAAGGTAGAGGCCACCTGCCCATTTTCTCTAACTCTGTATTGGGTTTTGTCTGATTGAGTTTGCATGGGTCTTGTGCACGCTGTCACCATCTCTGCAAGTTCATATGAACAAGTTCCCAGAGGCCTGGAAGACTCTGTTTCCTTATGGTCTGGCATACCCCTGGCTCCTACAACCTTACTTCTCCCTCTTCTGGAATGGTCCCTGAGACTTGGGTGGATGAGTTTTAATATGAGTCCTATCCATGGACAAGCATTCTGCAGTTTCTTGTTCTCTACATGTTAGGGCAGGTGTGGCCTTCTGTGTTCATCTCTCTGTGTCGCATGAGGACTTGAGAGATGCATTAGTATTATCTCTACCACATGTTCCACTATGTTCCATGTGACTTGGATGTAGAGGTTCCATTGTAGATATGTCACCTAGGCTGGCAATCCCACAGACACTTATTCTGTGTTGTAATAGTCTCCATCTGTTACAAAAAGAAGTTTCTTTGATGAGTGGTGACTGGTATACCTATCTATAAATACAAGAATATATGTTGAGCATACAGTAAGAAATTACATTTGTCTAGGGATGTGACAGAGGTAGGGTTTTCTCAAGGATTTATGGCTTCTCCAGCCACGTGTTATTTGGTTTTGTGTGCAATGGCACGCACAAGTTCTACCCATTTACTGAACTTTAGGTCCAATTAGAAAGCTGTTGGTTACCTCTAAGTCTTAAGTGTCAATAGCCCATTTTTTAACTGGGTCTTTTGTTTTCTTTATAGATTGGTTTTGTTAGTTCTTCATCTATTATGAGTATTAATCCTGTCTGATGAATAGCTGGTGAAAAATTTCTTCCACTCCGTAGGCTTTCTTTTGACTCAGTTGTTTCCTTTGCTGTACAAAAAGCTTTTAATTTAAAGAGGTCTCATTTGTCAATTATTAACCTTAAAACTGTGGGACTGATATCCAACTTAGAAAGTCCTCTCCTACCCTGTACCTTGTAGGGTGCTGCCTATTTTTTTTTCTTCTAACAGTTTCAGCATTTCATAATTCTCATTGAAGTCTTCAATCCATTCAGAGGTGACTTTTGTACATGGTGTTAGGTATAGAATTGTAAATCAATGGAATAAAACAGAAGACCCAAACATGAGAGCACACAATTTCTGCCACCTGATATTTGACAAATGTGCTACAAACACACACTTGAGGAAAGACAACATGTTCAAAAATGGTTTTGGAAAAATTAGATATCCACATGTAGAAGAATGAAATTAGACACATATCTATCACCCTGCACAAAGATCAACTCCAAATAGACCAAAGATATCAATGGGAATATATTTACCAAATCAAATCTATATCTGGATATGATGGCACATATCTTTAACCCCAGTCCTCACTCTATAGGCACAGGCAGGTGGATCTCTCTGTGAGACTGAGGCCAGTCTACTCTACACAGAGAGTTCCAGGCCAGCTGGGGCTATAGCTTTTGGTCTCAAAAAACAAAAGCAACAAAACAAAAAAGAGTTCCTATAAGGGATACAAGAAACACTCTTAAAATCTAAAAGGAATACAGTAAACAGCTGGATTAAAAAATATGGCAAATATTTTATCAACAAAAATTCATAAATGCCAAATACGCATATGAAAAATTGCTCCAAGGGTGGCATATGTTGCTCAGAGGCAAAGAATTTGTCTAATATGTGCTAGTTTTCCTCTTCAGTTCCACAAAAGTAAAAAAGAAAAAGTTTTTTTCATAAGTCATCACAGAAATGCAAATGAAAGCCAAATGAAAATTTCATAGTACACCTCTCACAATAACCAAAATTCAGAAAAAAAAAACATGAAAACGGCAATCATACAAAGTAACATAAATGTCAGCTACTGCTGATTGAAATGTAAAATGGCACAGCCACTTCGTGATATACTTTGAAAGTTCCTTATAGTTATAAGCCTAATATTACTATATGTTTCACCAATCAACCTCTTCAGGATTCACTCAAGGATGCTAAAAATCTATAGGTAAACAAGAACCCCAAATTATAAGTTTAAAGGAGATTTATTCAAAATTTGGAAGCAAACAAACATTTCTAAGTCTGCTATTGAATAACTAAACTATGGTCTGTACAGACACTGTGATGTTTCTCTGTGCTAAACTGAAATGAGCCATGAAGCCATGAAAATGCATGGAAGAACCTTATCTGTATATGACAAGTGAGTCATCCAGTCTGAAAACTCAACATACTCTATGATTCCAAATGCATGACATATGAAAAAAGGAAATACTATGGAGAAGGTAAAAGATTCAGAACTGACAGATAGTGAATGGATGGAGTTATAGTAGGTAGAACATTGGATTTTAGAATGGAGATATTCTATTGGCTAACTTAATGGCAGATATGACATTACATTTTTTCCCAAACTCACAGAACAAGGTTTGGATGCAAAGCATATGTCAATATAGGGTCATCAATTTTCAGGAATATGCCAAAAATGGTAGGATAGGAATAATGAGGGAGAGTATACATTTGTGGAGGTGGGAGCATAGAACGAAACCTCTCTCTGCCTGCTGAATTTTGCTATGAGCTTGGGACTTCACTTAAAAATACAGTCTATCAAAAACATAGATTGCACACCATCTGCATACACTTTAAAATGAAAATCTGAGGGTTGGGTACTAGAAACAGTATTTTGTCAAGCTTTGGGAGTTTTCCTTCAGATTTCTCAGAACGCTGCTGGCCTTCTACTTTAAAGGACTTCGTTTTGCTAAGGGGTAGCATGTTTCCTACTTTGAAGATTCTGACATGTTTTAATGGTCTTGTCTTTGAAGCAATGAGTATCTGTGGGATTCCCTGATGAGAAAGTTTCCTGTTCACGGTGAAAGCAATCCTCTGCTGTTATTTACCAGATTATAGTTTTAACCCTGGAGACAGTTCTAATTCCTGACAGGGTTATCATCTTTTTGAAAATATTAATATATTTGGAAAAAGATTCCATTATGAAGAAACTCTTTTTGCTAGAAGGAGACTATTTTTATGTTTTAGCAGGGTTTTGTGAGAATATTCCATAGAATATGATGACTTCTCTGCAAAATACTAAAGTAAGAGATGATTAAAATTATGATTTCCCTATAGGAATCTATAAAAAGTAGAATAAAACTGGTACTTCAAACATGTGACATCAAGTGTGTAGAAAATTGTTTCATTTATCAAATAGTTAAAATGCTTTCAAAAGTTGACTTAGGCCAGGTAAGGTGAGCATACTTTTAATCCCAGCACTCAGGAGGCAGAGGCAAGCAGAACTCTATGAGCTCAAGGCCAACCTAGTCTCCAGAGGGAGTTCCAGGCCAGTTGAGGCTACAGAGAGACTCTGTCTAAAAAAGATAAAGAAGGTTCAAAAAAATGTGGCTTACAAACACATACATACATACATATACATGTATTTGTTTACCAACTTTTACGTATAGGCAGTTTAGATATTTAAAGCATATTGCATAAACTGAACATTATATCTTTCTATTGTTCTGTGAATAAAGAACATGTGCTCTTTTTCAATTATCCATGATTCTGTTTCTATATCACTCCAAACATTTGTAAGGACCACCTAAGGCAGATAGCCCTCAAAGTGAAAAGTAATTAATACACGAACACAGAAAGTTGAAAGAGATGTAAGGGTTTTAATTATAAGTATTTCAACATTTTTCATAGAGAAAAAAACAACAAAATGAGAAAGAAATAGTCCAGATAATTTTACATATCCTATTAACCTCTTGAAGGATATGAAACGCAAGAAGGAAAGGGTCACAAAAATGAGTTGTGTTAAAGAGTAATGAACTTCATGATGAGTCAAGTTTGCTATGATTTGCTGTGACTAATCATCCAAACACATGGCTTATTTCAATAGAGTGTTATGTATGTTTCTCCATTTTCATTATTTTCCATGTTTTAAAGATATTAATTTAATAAAGAAAAATCTTAAGAAAACTTACTTTGAGTGTAATAACATCAAAACTGTGAAATTCCAGCATATCTGGGAAGTAAAATTTTGTTATTCAATGGTTGTAATGACAGTAAAGGGTGACACATACTTTTCTAAAATCTTTCACGAACAGCGTCATTGTCTCTATTCAAACATATTCCTGACTGGTCCAGATTCCACTGTACAACTTCATCTATTCCTATTGGATATCTGGAAGTTTTGTTCAGAATCTCTCTTGCTGTCAACGAAGACCTAGTGCCACTAAATCTGATGGTCTTGTCAGTGTTAATATCAATATTTTTTTACTCCGGGACTGAAAAGATGTCTTAATGGCTTAAGTTTGGCTCTGAGATCTCACATAAAACAAACAGCTAGGTTTGGCTTCGTGTTTGTGTATAACCCCAGAACTACAGGAGGCTGGGAATTGAGGACTGCTTGGGCTTGCTGGACAGCGGCATAGATCCAGATTCAATACATGAATACAGGGAGTTGAAAGAGATGGAAGGGTTTTTGACCTCCTGTATTTATGTTCTCATGCTGATTTCCATGACTCCCTCAATCTCTTGTCTTCCATTTGCTCAAAAGAATAAGACAGGGAGTGACAGAGCAGGTCATTAGACATCCTCTCCTGGCATGTGTACCCTTATACACATGTATCTCACACAATGCATATAGATATGCATAGAAAAATGTTATATGATCTTACTGACCACTCTTAATATTCTATTTTCCTTACTTTCTTGATAGAGCTTTCAACTTCTGATAGTCTCTTCACTGTAACTTTTCCAACATGACCTTCCTTAATCAGGCTTTCATGTTTGTAATTCTTCATAACATGATTCCATGCCAGTTCTTACACTGTTCTTCTATTCACACATGCAATGAGTTAAATAATATTCCATAGTCTCATTCCATCTGTTGTAGTTTTGTTTTTGCTGCAATGATAAAATACCTAGACAAAAAGCAACTTAAGGGAGAAGTGGTTTATTTTAGCTCATGATTCCAGGTTGCAGTCCATTATGGCAGCAAAGTCACAGTGTCAGGACATTCAGAAAGCTGATAACAACACATCCACAGTCAAGAGTAGAGAAAATGGATGCACACTTGCTTGTCTGATTGTGTTCAATTCAGTTTCTACACTCACACAATTCAGAAATCTTGCAAAGGGAACAGTTATGCCCACAGTGGCCTGAGTCTTCCCACATCAATTATCTAAGACAATCCCTCACAGACCTACTCAGAGACCAAACAATGTAGTCAAGCCCTCGTGGATATTGCCTTCCCAGGTGACTCTAGGTTGTGTTCAGTTGACCATTTAAGCTAAACTTCATATCATCCTAAATCAAGCATGGTTTCTACTCAGTATGGAAGACAAAAAACCTGAGTTTTCCTAGACATGCATTAGCCTTTAATTTATATATGAAATTCATCAACAAATACCGTGACATAAATATTTTATTTTACCCACATTTTAGCCATATTACCTTAATTTTCTTCCTCAGTTATACTACTAGTCTAGTCAATTTCACCCAGTATTCCAAAGGGAAAATTCAGTGGCATAAATCTCATCCTCTACTTAGATACTTCAATGATTTTCCAATGCACATCTAATTACCAACTAACTTGATCAACAAAGCCTGTCTGTATAGCTACAAATCTCTCGCTTTTCCAGTCTTATCTCACCGAAGCCCAGTCTCTTTTCTGTCTTCTACAGATACTTTCCCAGTTTCAGTTATCCAGTTCATTTGTGTAATCTCATGATTTCAGTTCCCATGGCTTCCTAGATCTGAACTTAAAATTGTTTTGTGGGGAAATATGGTTTCTAAAATTGGAAAATTCTATATTTGAATCCCAGGTCAATTTAATATTTGAGCTGTTACTCTTATGTATTATATCCAAATCTTAGTTTCCTCCTCTGCGAAATATATTGTTTCTCTTTCAATGTGTTATGAGAATTTTGAAATGACAAATTACTTCTCAGATTTGAAGTATAATAGTTCAAAAATTGTAACTATCTTCTTAGTACAAGTCACTAAACATGGCATGTGTTCAATATGTATCTTATGGATAAAAGTAAGACATGGAAAGAACAGCTAGAAGGGAAGTGAAGAGACACCAATAGCAGAGGAGGGTAGGGAAGAGAGAATTTGTGAGGAGAGAGATGAGAAATGTAGGGAGGAAGGACAAAAGAAGAGAAGCAAGTGAAGAAGATAAATAGAGGAAAAGGGATTGAAACGCCTCCTTTCCTGTTTTCCTTCAGTTTCTAATTTCTCTGCAAACAAGGGACTTGAGTGAGCTTTTTACCTAGTCTATTAAGAGAAATACAATATCAAAAGAAAATGAAAACGGAATGAATATGATTGATTCTGATACAATAATGAAAAAGTAGACATTTCAGGTATATTAGAGATTATTTTCTCTAACCTCAAATAGATTACAACATGAAAAGGAAGAAGGGAAGAGTGGCAGTAAAGTAAAGGAATGGGTAACTGGGTTTTCAGAATGATTATGAGACTGAAAATGGAAAGATTAATGTAGAAATATTATGGGAAAGTTCTTGGATGTTATTTCTAGAATAGCAGTGAGTGATTATGGTAACAGATCAAATAATTACAGGATATCATTTCTCAAGCACATTCCCTCTTCCCTACTCATATTCCTCTGCTCCTATAGTATAGCTAACCCCAAGTCTAATGATATTAACAGGAACTATGAAAAAGTTCAGAGTAGACGATGTGTATAGCATATAAAACATTAAGCTATTTTCTAAAGACAAGTGGCATAAATGTAGCTGAGAAAATTTGTCTAGGCACAATGAGATTTGAGAATAAGCTACATGTATTTAATAATTGAAATCATTTCTTATATACCAAATGTTTTAATTTATTCTGAATTTAAGTGTATTTTAAGTGATAGGCTTAGTCATATATGTATACATAGAAAAATGCCTACTCTGCAGAATATTTAATGTCACCCCAGTGAGAAAAGTTGAATAAAAGACTGTGCATATAAGTCTAGACATTTAACAAATTTCAACCAAATTATATTTGCTTTGACTTTTCAAGGTAGACATCTCTAAGCATGATCATGTAAGAATCAATGTGAATGGACACTAAGGCAATTTTTTTCTGCTTCAGGTTTAAAATATACTAAACAAGTAGAGTAAGATGCTGAAAAAATACATATATTCTCCCCTGATTAATGGATGCTATAGATATCTTTCTGCTCTGTCTGCTTGGTTAGCTTTGTTTCAAATGTGATACAGATCTCATGCTGCACGGCAGATCCAGAAATAGTCCATGTTCCTTTAAATTCAGGCAATGCATCATTTTCTATTACACTGTGTCACCCCAGTCTATGACTGTAAAGCATGAGTTATGTGGACATGGACCAGTAGGTGAACCGGTCCCAACAATGCACAATTTGAAGATCCAGGTAAAATTTTCTCATGAAAAAAATGTTTAAAAATAGAATCATAAATAATGTGTAACACTTATGAAAGATACTGTCTCTTTTTTGCTTTAAAATCAACAGTACATTTCAAAGAAAAATCGTTTAATAGTTCAAAAATCTCTGGAAAAATGGACTGTGCCCACACAGACTCACCAGACCTGGCTCTTGGATTTCCTTTGAAAATTTTCCTTTGCTCTATTCAGATAGTAGTTATTTTTTAAATAAATAATGGCATGTAGTCTCCTCAAATCATCTGTGTCTAACCAAACAATCATGGGAGACATTAAAATGGAGACAGAAGAAAAGGCTTTCAAAGATAAAAAATTATGTTTGTTGTAAGAAATCAATATTATTCCAGCAGGGACTTAAGGAAGGGTAATGTAATCAAAGCAACGACAAAGTTAAGTTACTGTATCATTATGATGATTATTATTAATAATATTTATTTTTTACTGGCTTGCTAGTTACTGCAGAGAGTTTTGAGGTGCACATAGTTTTAAGACAAATACAGTTATAAACAAAATAAAGAATTTAAGAAAGGAAAAAATTTCAAAGGTATCTGGCAATTTAGAAATATCACAAATATAAAATGTTCTGTGATACCAAAACTAGCTATTTAGAAATGTTTAACACAGTGACTGTATAGTCACTGTATAGAGTGTAAAGTATGCTTTCTATCAGATTGATAACAGGGAAATTCTAAGTATAAAGATAATAAGGGAAATGGTGGATACTGGAAACTTTGGTAAAGTATTATAAACTTCCTTGCATGCTTGATTATTCATGGAATTTTACAACACCCATCTTTGAAGAGCCTGATATCCCTAATTGTCCCCTAAAACAGCTCTTACAACTTTGAAGAGAAAAACAAATCAGGTATCAAGAGGCAAAGAAAGAAGCCAGCAGAACCACAAAATCTTCGTAATGCAGATTTTGAAAGGATATGAAGACAGTAAATTATATAGTCATTTTTAATTTAATATGTCATTATGAGACACAAAGGAACTTGAAGCAAATGAAAAATATGTACCTCTTTATATTTTTATGAGAATGCCATCCCGTATTTTGGACTCCATGGGAAAGGTTAATAAAAAGTTTACAGTAACAAACATATGTATATCCCCACATGATCTGTTCTGTCTGCAAAGCGCATTTTACTTTGAGAAGCCTAATGGGATATTTGCAGCATTCGCACTGACTGGTAATGGCTTTTACCTAGTATACTCATAGGGTCATAAAACAAACAAAACTTTATTTGAAATTTTGATATGCTCTTTAGCTCTTGGCATTTATTTTACTTTCTTAGAGAAATACTATCTCACTGTTTAACCTTAGTTGATCTAGAATACACTATGTAGACCAGGCTGGCCTCAAAATCAGACATCTGCCTGCCTCTCACTCTCAAATGCTGGGATTGAAGGCATGTTCAACTAGGCCAGGCTGATAAGCTTTTGTTGTTGTTGTTTTGTTTGTTTGTTTTGATTTGTTTTTTGGTGATGTTTGGGCATTAGCCCAAGCCTTTACATATACTAGGCAAATGCTCCACCCCTGAGCTGCATTCCAAATTTGTTTTTAATGCTAAGTGTTCCACTGTATCAAGTCTTACCTATATTGGATTGTTCACTATTTCGGTGCTCCCCCAACTTTTTTTTTTTTTTTTTTTTTTTTTTTTTTTTTTTTTGGTCTTTTTTGAGAGCAGGTCTCCCTGTAGTCCCAGCTGTCCTGGAACATCTGTAGACCAGCTGGGCCTTGAACTCACAAAGATCCGCCTGCCTCTGCCTCCCAAGTGCTAGGATTAAAGGCGTGCGCCACCACGCCCAGCCAACTCCCCCAACTTTTGTTCCCATTGACTTTAGTGTAATTGAAGGTGTGGACATAGGTAAGGATTAAGAAGTAGAACACAACACACTTACAAGGACTCCATCAACAATGAGCCTCACACCATAGATTACATTGGGATTTGCGTAAGGTACAAATTCAAACCCTGAAGGCCTGAGTCATATTTATGATACTGGCTCCTTTCTTGCCAGGCTCCACAGCTGGCTAGGTTGTATAACTTTCCAGATCTCTTAGATTCTACTTCAATTTTGGTAGATATTCTATTTCCTCTTTCCTTTGAAACTGAAATGTGACACATAAACAGCTCTGGTTATTTTGCTTCGTTTTTATTTATTTTTATTTTTGGGTAGGTTTCTGCTTTCCCAACTTTATGCAAGCCTTTATGAATGGACCTTTTGAAAAGAATGATTCTGTATTTGCCCAAATAAGATGTGTCATCATTTTCTGGTTGATAGATGGAATAATAGCTCTTACTTCATTGAGTATTGTGGTCACCAACACCATGATGCCACTTGCCATTTACTTTGATAGTCACTGTCATCTCTTGGATTTAACTATTTTCTATCTCTAGTTGGGGGATTTTTTATTAATATTTAATTTTTAAAAATTAAGATATTTGATGAAATAACTTCAAGTCATTCCATATGCCTCTCCGGTTTATGAAATACTTAAAACACAAGTTAACTCTAATAGCATAATTAATTATTAAAATCATAAACTTTTGAAAATAATGCCTCAAATATTTTTTGAAATATTTCACAGGGTCTTATGCTAAACAGCAATAAACTCTGGTGCTGAACCAAGTCTCTATTCCCTTCTGCAAACTTTTTTTTCCTCTTTTCCTACTGCCATCTTATTCAACATATTTCCAGTTACTGGCTTGGTCGCAGTTGCAACTTGTGGTTGGGCATCTGATTTTTGACATTATAATTATTTTTCCCAAAAAAATAAAAAAGAAACAAATTCTGATAATTGGATGAGTCAAACATCATAAATATGGAACCTGTGGGAAATCATTACTATAATCTGTCACATATAATTTTTAGGGTTAATGTAGAAATAACTGTTAAGAAAGTTTCTAATGAAGTTAAGTTTAAAAATTTTTCCATGAGCCATTCATTATGAATTGTAACCAATTACTGGATACTGATTTTAGTGTGTTTATTTTACATCCTGCTACTTTGTTGAATGTGTTTAACAGATCTAGGACTTTTCTGCTGGAGTCTTTCATGACAGAGTCATAACATCTGTGAATAAGGATTCTTTGACTTCTTCCTTTCCATTCATATCCCCCTCATCTCCATCATTTGTCTATTGCCTTAGCTAAGACTTCAAGTATGTATTGAACAGGAATGGAGAGAGTAGACGTCCTTCCTTTGTTCCTGATTTTAATGGGAATGCTTTCCTTCTTTAGATAGATATGTTTCATCTGGGAAATATTAGAGATTAGGAAACTAATAAGTTGTCATGACAGGAGTGGTTCACTGGAGGGGGCGTAAAATGCAGCCATATAAGTGGTGAAGTGAATAATAGGTGGGTGGGGGGTAAATGGGGTGAGTAATGGGATGGTAGAGCAGAAAAAGGAGAGAGAGGAAGAATAACCATCATCAAAAGGCCATTTGAAAGAGTTGTGTGGAAAACTATTATGGAAGCATCTCTCAATGTATACATATACAATATAAAAAAACATAAAAATAGTTACCCTAAAGCTGAAGATCAATGGCCTTAATAGATGAGAAAATGAAAAGTCCAATGCCAGGAATGGACTCTGTCTTCTGGAGTTGTTGAACACAGCAATCCCAAACAGCCTCCAAAATACTGCTCATTATCATTGCACTTGGTGATCCACCAGAACTGGATGGTAAGATCCCATTGATGAATATACCCCAGAGTTATATAATAGACAAACAAGCTGGTAGTGATCTTGAAGCTACATCTCTACTAGCTAGTTTCCACAGTACTTGAATGTGCTGGAATGTTATGGACACAGAAAGGTAAACATCAACCTTAGCTATCTATGAATCTTGCAAGCTACAGTGGCAACTGGCTGGGCAAAATATGCCTGATGGTGCAGTAGCAGCATGATTATTATGGGAGAAGTCACCTTTTAATGGGCTTTAAGACCCACTCAACAGCAGGGAGTCCATACCTGGCACTGTTATCAGGGCAAAAACCTGTGCCTGGACAAATCCCAGGCCATGGAAGAGGATACACTACTGTCATTTTCCTAAATAAGACATATTAGTGTGCTGCCACAATGACTTATTGGTATATCCATAGATTAGTACATCCCTCAGCTCTCACTAGAGAAGGTTATCTTGCAACAGATGGCAATTCACACAGAGACACACAAGTAGGCAACATGCAGAAAACGAATAGGAGACCATGGAGTATTCAGATCTAAATGGGACACCATTATTGCTCCTTCCCCTCCCTAGGCTCAGGGATCATTGTGGAACAAAGAGAGAAAAGATTATAAGAACTAGAGGTGGTAAAAAAAAAATACAAAGAAGCTGTTCTCTGAGCATCACAGGGTAGTTTCTCATATGAACACAAAGCACTTAAAATGACATCCGAAAGACTTATGTAAACCCAAGCTAGACGAGGCTCAAGCACGGATAGGGCAAGCAGTTTCAGCCCTTGCTGAGACTGTTGGCAACTGATTGATGCTGGTGGAGAGAGAGAGAGAGAGAGAGAGAGAGAGAGAGAGAGAGAGAGTAATATTTTGTTAATGGTGTGATACCTGATAAGTTCACCAGACTACAGGGCATGGACTGACTTCCAGGAGTATTTTAGAGGTGTAAATTGGAATTGATAGGCCTTTAAAAATTAACCACAACTTACTAAGATTTCTGTGCTGAATAGATTTCAGAGGATGAATTTGCAAGGAAGGACATCTGGGTTGAAGAGCTTGACTTTATAAGGCTTAGCTTGGATGTTGAAATGCAAGAGTTCTGATGGGGGTTGTGGCATGTAGGGACTCAGTTTGATTGGGAGCCACTGTATGAGTTGTACAAATGCTCAATAAAATAAAACACAAAAATTAAATAAATAAAATAATAGCTAATACTGAAGGCATGAAATGAGAGGAGAGGAGGCAGGCGTTCTGAATATAACCAGCAAACTTTGTACAAAATTCTAGAATATATATTTTATTTATATTATTAATATTAATAATATATATATAATTATTTGGTTAAACAGGCTTGTTCCCACTCTCAAATGTTCAGTCAGAGCTAAAGTTCAAGAAAAAACAGAGTTTACTTTTTCATTCATTCTTTAATCTCCTTCCTTGTCTTCTGAAACTGTCTTTCCCACTGCTTAGCAACACTTCATGGCTATTTACTTAGCACTGTTCACCTTCATTTTCCAAAAGCTTTCATTTCTCATCTTATGCAGTTTGTTGCTTTGCATCCTAATCTTAATGATATTGCATAGTGTGGGCAAAGATCTCCTGTACAGTGAAGAAAATTTAACCCCTTCAAAACTGCCTCTTTCCCATATTGATCACTAATCCCATCCCTAAAAATGCATATCCACCCACTTTAGTGGAGCATCTGTCTTTAGGTTTTCTTCCCTGGCAATTTTTAGACTATATTCTACATAACTTTTCACCTTGAATCTGCAATCTACATGACACAGGTAAAAAAAAAGCCCATAGTCAAGTGCCCCATTCTTTCTTAAGAGAGAACATGCAATGCAAATTCATGCTGTGAGGATCTGCAAAGCTCCTTGTGCCTCTGAACAGGTGTTAAAAATATGATAGCAATTGGCAAAGCATATTTTAGACACACACTATTGTATTATTTAGTTAAAAATGGAATTGTTTCCCCACAAAGTAGCAGTTTATGATAGTGATTTTTTTAGGGAATGATATAACTTTGAGAATTTCAATCTAAAAGTCTCCATTAGAGAACACAAAGGTAAATAATTAAAAAGTCAAAATCAAAAATTCCAAGAGACACATATTTCATACATTAGAAAAACTGCTTTCTTTAGCTTGCCTCACAATAAGAAATATTTCTTGGAACAGCTGAAAAGAATAGAATCCAGATCCTGAATATTTAATAGAAAATAAAATGATATTTATTTTTAAGTGCATTCTACATTCAATACAACTGCATACTCACAACAAATCTATTGCGTTGCCCTGACATAGTTACTGCAAAGGTTTTTCCTTTGCTGTCCCAAGGGTCCAATTGATTTATCTGCCAGAAGCCTAAAGCCCCAAAATAAGATAGCTTTGAGTTTACAGAGGTCATTTTTCATTGTCTAAATAAAAATTTCTAAACAAAAATCTCTCATCCTGTTAACCGCAGGGTCCTTATCTCCCCAGAGGCTACAGCAACCTGAAAGAAGCCATTTCAATTCTTTCATGAAGAAAGATAAAAGCAAGTTTTCGATTAGAAAGCCCAGCAAAACCTTCTTATTAAATGGTGGTAACAGTAACTAGTTGAAAAGGCAAAACTCTTCTAGAACTTGATGGGGGAGGATAAGGGAATTATTATGCATAAGACAAACAGTGTGTAGAAACTAGAAGACAGTCAAAGACACTGGCATTTGAAGCAAAAGAAAGTTTATGAATCCTTACAACTCTACACAGTTGTTCCTACCCAAATACTGAATAAACTGCCTAGCTTTATCAAGCATGTTTTCTTAATTTTGTGAAACAAAATTTACTACATGTAACAGTAATTATGCATCCAGGCCCATTTTCGCCAGGCTGTCATCATTCAACGTACTTAGGTGGCACAGGCAGAGGTAGAACATGGAGTGTCATCCCAGCTTTAGGATTTAGCAGGTTAAGCTAAACGGAAAATTATTGCAAATGACTTCACAACTTAAGTTTTTATTTGTTTGGGTTTTTTTGTTTGTTTGTTTGGTGCTCTCTCTCTCTTTTTGTTGTTTTTTTGTTTTGTTTTGTTTTGTTTTGGTCTTTTTGAGACAGGGTCTCCCTGTAGACCCATCTGGCCTGGAACTCACAGAGATCTGCCTCCCAAGTACTGGGATTAAACGTGTGTGCCACCACACCCTCTTGTTTTTGTGTGTGTTTGTTTGTTGTTTTCTGTCTCATAGCTTAAGTTTTTATAAACATAGCAGCAGAGGTGATGCCCTAGGAAACAAATCAGAACTGTGGGAGAAAAGGGGAAGAAACTATTGAAAGAGACCTGCAAAAACTGAAAAGCAACAGAAAGCACTGCTGATATTTTCATTCTGAGAGCAGAATGTAGTAGGAAAAATAATGTGGTATCATTTATACTGAAACAACCAATACACAACAACTGAATAGCCAGGGTATTATTCCTAACATATCTGAAAAATAGAAATGGGAGAAGATGAGTTATTTCTTTAATTGGTTTTAATTTGAACATCCCTCAATTTGTCCTGTAACTATATGTCCCATTAATATTTTAGATTCTTATTAATTTCAAACCCTATAAAGAGTGATACCAACCTTGACAAGGATAAATACTCTGAAATAATCTGTTAAATAGTCCAGGTTTCTTTATGTAGCTACTCGTAGCTTAATGTAGCTTAATGTAGTGTTCTACTCAGTCTGGGCACATATTCTCCAAAACATATGAAGGTCCTCTTTATTCTTTACTTCATAAAGAACATCTTTCTTGGGCTGGAGAGATGGCCTAGCAGTTAAGAGCGCCGACCACTCTTACAGAGGACCAGGGTTCGATCCCCAGCACCCACATGAGACCCGTCTAAAACTCCAATTCCAGGAGAACTCCAGTTCCAGCGGAATCCGAGACCTTCTTCTGACCTCCGCAGCATTGCACGGCACGGGTGCACAGACCTGCATGCAGACAGCTCATTCATACACATATAGAAATAAATAAAATTTTTAAAAAAAGAATTAAAAAAAAAGTACATCTTTCTTTCTTTTCCTCAAAAAAATATGAAAATAAGGTTTTCATGCATTGATTATATAATGTAATTGTCACAAACCGATGTTACTCAATGAATATTTCTCAGAAGGTATGATACTATAGTCAATATTTTATCGTTATCACAATATTGTTATATCTTTTGGGGAATATATAAATTTTCTTAACAGTTTCTCTGTATAGAATATATCATGGTAGAATCATATGGGGACCATCTTGTCACAAACCACATATAATATGACCATATAAAATAAAATGCATATGTATATATGAGAGAGATAGAAACAGAGACAAATAAAGAGATCTGGGGGGATTGTTCTACAGCTATTATGAGTAAATGGTCCATCCACTGTGAACATTTCTAAGCAAAACCAATCTATTGACTATTTTCTACATGGTAGAATGATGATGGTTATTCTATCATCAGTTCATGTGTTACAAGGGAGTCAACATTGTCTCATGAGGTAGCATGTACCCATGAGGCTATCTTTTTTAATTTTTATTTTTTTTATTTATGTGTGTGAATGTGTTGTCTGCATAGAGGTTTGTGCACCCGTGTCGTGCAATGCCGCGGAGGTCAGAAGAGGGCGTCGGATTCCCCTGGAACTGGAGTTCTCCTGGAATTGGAGTTACAGACGGTTCTCAGCCGCCATGTGGGTGCTGGGGATCGAACCCGGGTCTTCTGCAAGAGCAGTCGGCGCTCTTCACTGCTAGGCTATCTCTCCAGCCCCCCATAAGGCTATCTTTAGGCAAAGTGCAATGGTCTTCTATTCAGTGATGAATCTTCATTGTAAAACTAAACATTGCTTATAGAATTGAATGCATGATCATTTTACAGACATATGGATCATCTTTCAATCAGAAATGCAGGAAACATCCTCCACAGCACTTGATAGATAAAAGAGTAATGTCAATCTCATTATAATCCAAACTGGTACTTATGGTGTTTGGAGAAAAATCCAAAGACTACTTTTTATACATAATTTACAAATTTTACTCTAAATTAGAATCTCACTAGAAAAACATCATGCATGACTTCAATGGGCTTTGTTTCCTACATAATTTATATTTTCTTATATAAGATGCACATAGGAGGTGATAGTTATAAGTCAGGCACACCCTCTTCCCAAATCCTATGCTTCAACTGAGACCTAATTATGCATTATCTTTGTTTTAACTAAATTCTTTTATCAAAATATTTTATTATTTTTATTTTATGTGTATGACTGTATTGCCTGCAAGTAAGTGCACCATGTCATGCAATGCCCACAGAAATCAGAAGAGGGCATTGGACCCACTGGAACTGGAGTTAGAGTAGTAGTTAGGCCCCATGTGGGTGCCAGTAATCAAACCTGGATCCTCTGCAAGAGTAGCCAGTGCTCTTAATCACTGAGCTGTCTTTCCAGCACTATGTTGATACCAAATTCTAGATAACTGATTTTATCTATTCAGTTTTTTCCTTTTCATTCCATCTTGTAGGTACAATATTTCAAGTACTTTGGGAAATGGAACACTGCACAGAGAATAAAAGGAATGGTTAAAATGAGTGAATTCATATTGCAAAAGCCCTGAAGAAAAAATAAAAAAAAAAAAAAAAAAAAAAAACAACCTGATTCACATCAATTTGAGTAGCACAATCATCTAAGCCATGAGGAAAAGATGGGACGGGATGGATTTGGCCAATGTCTGGTTTAGATGTGCAGCAAAGTCCATAGGGGCGCTGTTTGTCTCATCTTTTATATGGCTATGACCAGACTGCTATTTTGTTCAATTTTCTGCTTAGGGTCATTGGTCATAAAACCGGTACCAGGATTCCAAATGATAATATTGTATTCAAAGAAAGAAATAGAAAAGAAAGTGCCAGCTCTTCCTGTGTCAGGAAGAAGATCAAACCAGATGCCCCCAGGAGACTTTTTCCCAAGCCTCATAGAATGCAGTGACAATCCATGGTGCCTCTTACTGCAAAAGACAATGAGAAAGGGAGTACTAGAGATTCTGGCACACACATGAAGAAATCATAACTGCATGTGGTTGGTGAATTCCCACAAAGACAAGAGGGGAGAAAAGGGGAGGAAAATGGGTGTGTTGTGTTACTACAGAACCAGAAAAATGTGTCTAAATACTTATAATTAGTGAGAAAATAAGCTTTATTGCATTGTTGTCTGATAGAATGCTTGGAATTATTTCAAGTTTTTGTAATTGTTGAAGTTTGTTTTGTGCCCTGGTGTGTGCTCTATTTTAGAGAAACTTCTGTGGGCTGCTGATTCAAATCTGTATTCTTTGATGCTTGGGTGGAATATTCTGTAGATATCTGTTAGGTCCACTTGATGTATGATATGATTTAATTCATATATGTCTCTGTGTATCTGTTGTCCAGTTGACCTGTACATTAGAGAGAGTAGGATATTTAAATCACCATTACTAAGTTGGGATTAATCTGTGTTTTGAAGTTCTATTGTAATGTTTTCATGAAATTGGGTGAATTAGAGTTTTGTGCATTTATGTTCATGATTGCGAAGACTTCTTTTTTAATTTTTTTATTTTATTTATTTATTTTTATTTTTTATGTGTGTGAGTGTACTGTCTGCATGTAGGTTGGTGCACCCGTGTCATGCAATGCCATGGAGGTCAGAAGAGGGCATTGGATTCCACTAGAACTGGAGTTAAAGACAGTTCTTAGCCGCAATGTGTGTGCTGGGAATCAAACCCAGGTCCTCTGCAAGAGCAGTCGGTGCTCTTAACCACTGAGCCATCTCTCCAGCCCCATGCAATTATTTCTTGACTAATTGTTCCCCTGATCAGAGTGAAGTTACATTCTTTTTTTTGGGGGGGTGGTCTTTTTGAGACAGGGTCTCCCTGTAGCCCCAGCTGTCCTGGAACTCACTCTGTAGACCAGACTAGCCTTGAACTCACAAAGATCCACCTGCCTCTGCTTCCTGAGTACTAAGATTAAAAGCGTGCGCTGCCATGCCCAGCGTGAAGTGACATTCTTTATAGCTTCTGATTAATTTTACCTTGAAGTCTATTTTGTCATAAAATAAAATAACAACACCTGCTTGTTTCATGGTGTCAATTGCTTAAAATATTTTTCCCATCCTTTCATCATAAGGTAGTACCAATCCTTGAAGGTGAGATGAATTTCTTCTAGACAAAAAAAAAAAAAAGGATTCTACTTCTTTTTTTAATATTTTTTATTGAAGTTTTGTGCATTTCATACATCATTTCCTTGTCCAATTTAGACTCATTTCCCTTTCCATGCCCCCCCACCCAACCCAAGTTCATGCATTCTGCCATACATGTCTTGTACCTTTTTCTGAATTTTTTGAAAGTTTTTCAGTGAAGAGGATTAATGTTGTTGAGTGAACTTTACTGTTTCAGTCAGTTCTTTTGTTGTTGTTCCCTCCAATTTCTATTGCTTAAACATATGCATATATATATATATATACATATATATATATATATACAAATGTATAGTGTGTATGACTCCTATACTAATATGATATCATCTGAAAACAAACTCTGTTATAATTTCCTTTTTAATTTTATTCTACTTCCTAATCCATTCAACTAGCACGTTTATTTTGACTAGGAAGTTGAGACCATTGATAATTAAAGTTATTATTGAAAAGGGAAGCATCACAACAGAAAAAATCCAGACTCATCCCACCACAGAGATACATGCACAGCCATGTTTACTGCAGCTCTATTCACAATAGCAAGTAGCTGGAACCAACCCAAATACCCCTCAACTGACGAGTGGATAGAGAAAATGTGGTACATTTACACAATGGAGTTCTATGCAGCATTAAAGAAAGATGACATCATGAACTTTGCAGGTAAATGGATGGAACTAGAAGATATTATGTTAAGTGAAGTAACACAATCCCAAAAAAACAAACGACGAATGGTATCCCTCATCTATGGATGCTAGTGCCAGTTACACAGTATTAAGTATTTCTTGTGCAGGGCTCCTTGAGCTTTGGTTCAAGTAGTTGAGAGTGGCCCATATTGGAAAGAACAACAACAACGACAACAACAGAAAAGACTGCATCAAAGAACTGACTGAAACGGTGAACTTCTACTCGAAACACTCAACTTCTATATTGAGAATTTTGAGAAAGACTGAGAAAAAGATGAAAAACCTGTTTGGCAGAATGCATGAGCTTTGGTGGGGTGGGGGGCTAGAGAGGGGGAAACAGGTCTAGAACATAATCTTGTAATATATATATATATATGGGCTGGAGAGATGGCCTAGGGGTTAAGAGTGCTGACTGCTCTTGCAGAGGACCCTGGTTCGATCCCCAGCACCACATGGCGTCTGAGAACCGTCTTTAACTCCAGTTCCAGGGGAATCCAACACCCTTTTCTGACCTCCTCGGCATTGCACGACATGGATGCACAAACCTACATGCAGACAGTACATTCATACACATACAAAATAAATAAAATTTTTAATTAAAAATATATATATAATAATAATAAAGTAAAAAAAAAAGATTAACAAGGAAATTCAGTTACTTTTAAACCCCTATGATGTCCTTACCTTAATTAAGAAATGTCATGTGATTTCTACTCCCACACTATCCGTAAGTGAAGAGGTAAGGTAAACAACTGTAAACCTTCTAAGAAGAAGCAAAGTAATAAGTTCAAATATGATTTGATTCTCTGTTGTCATAATCAACAGAGTTCTTGAGTGTACATACCATTCATGTGCTGCAGAATTCTACTTAGTCTGGGGCTAGAGAGATGACTCAGCAGTTAAGAGCACCAACTGCTCTTGCAGAGGACCTGGGTTCAATTCCCAGCACCCACATAGTGGCTAAGAACATCTTTAACTCCAGTTCCAGGGGAATCGGATGCCCTCTTCTGACCTCTGCGGCATTGCACGACATGGGTGCACCAACCTACATGCAGACAGTACACTCAATACACATAAAAAATAATAAAGAAAAATAATTTAAAAAATAATTCTACTTAGTCCACATTTGGTAAAAGTCTTTCTATGTACTGTAATCAAACCAATCCAGTACACTATTACCCATGATTCTTAGCTTCTTTCAGATATTTTTCTCTTATTTTGACAGATCAAAATTAGAATTCTTTAAATGGATCTAAATGTTCTTAAATTATGGCTCCAAATACTGACAGATTTTAACTCTCAAATGATGCAATTAAAACAACAAATAAAATTTCTATCTTATAAATTGAAATTTTCAAGCAGTTAAGTCTGTTCAGCCTGTTTCCTCCGAATAAGTCTAAATTTATTTTTTGTCATTTTTGTAGCTATCATTCTCCTTTCCAGATTATTTTATCAGGAAAAATTATTACTAAGTCCTTGCTAGAAACTAGATACTTCCCTCTTTTTATTGTGAGTTTCTAAAAGAAAAACATGGTTTCTAATTACTTAGATTTAGGTACAGAATCTAATATACATCAAATCCAACTGGAACAGAGGATGCATCCCTGGAGTCATGGACTGATGGTTCAGAATGTGTATGAAACCCACAGGTTGCTCTGCTTTCTGTCTTCAAGCCGGTCACAATATCCTAGCCTTCTGGCCCCTTCCCAAACCCAAGATGTTTCTTGGCTCTTTTCTTGCATCAACAGTTCTTTGCTAGCCTCGGTGTTCAACACTCAGATAGCCATGTATAAATGCTGACACTTCAGTTATACTCGGACTCAGGCATCTGCTCCTAATTAAGGTAAGCTTAAATGTTTCCTTAAAGGCTATTTATCAATGTTAGTATCCATTCAATCAATATTTATTGGCAATGTTTTATATGTGATATCCTCTGCTACATGGCTTTACCTGAAGTCTCTTTTCATATGTGTAAGATTTGCTTGGTACAGAAATTACCCAAACAAATAAATACAGGCATCATTCTGAATTTTATGACAAAAAATTACAAAAAAAGACATAATTTTATTAGAAACTTACAGTCTTCTTAAAGTTTTAATTGTACATTTTTCAGGAAATTTAACTTAGTCTATAATTTATTTGCTATTCTCTCCTCAGTTAAAGCCCATTAAAGCACTAACAATAGAATAGATCACAGTCTTACATGGAAGATTAACACAGCTTCTGTCTTTACAGAGCTGACATTCTTGTGCAAAGTCAGAGTAATAAAAAATATACAATAGAATTCTTTAAGTCCTTTCAATTATTGTAGGACTATATTGTTTCTAGTGTGTTGTTCACACTAGAACATTTCAGGAGAAACACCCCATAGTAGGTGATACTCTAGTTGAGATTCCTATGTGATAAATATCACTATAATTGAATAATAATAAGTAGGTAGCTCACATAAGCAGAATGAGTTCTCTACAAAGAGAGTAAAATATACTAGTGAGCCTTGGTATGGGGAGGGTGGTGAAGGTCTTCTAAGTTCATTTACCACAGATGAAAAAGACACAATGAATGATTTTAGTGAAACATTAAATACTTATGTTTCAGCTTTGCATCTTAGAGTGATGTCTCTGAATATATTGTTGATGCATGCTGAACAAGGAAGTAAAGCTAGAGGTAACACTACTGAGCCTATATCAAGAGAAGAAGATGTATGGTAAGCTCTCTTCTCCCAGTGATACCTGCTTCTGGGTGTGCAGAGACCTTCACATCTGTGGATTTCTTGTTCATGTCTCTTTCTTGCAGTCTTCTTTAGTTTTCTTCTGTTTTGTCTGTTTGTTAAGATTCAGCCAACTCCTACCAATTTACTTCTCCTGGGAAGGACAAAGAATAAAAGAAATAAAGAAGTTACCTCCTTTCATAAGCTAGGCTTTAAAATTTACCATTAATCATATGTATATGTATTTCACATCCCGAACTATTCTCAGAAGAAACAGATACTCACAGTTTGACTCTATGTAATTAGATTCCTATCATTTTCTGCTCATCCAGTATCATCGACATTTTAGGATAGACACAATTTTAGTAGCTACATATAAAACATCAGTTAATGACTGAAAGAATACATATGAAATACCCATATTCCAAGAACATTCTGGTGATTAATTTCCAAGTATTCAAGTAAAGCATTAAGAACAATGAATGAAACTGTGTACATGTGCATGCAGACACATACTTGCATGCATGCACAACACACATAACTATGCAAAGAATTACTTTTTTATTTAAACTTTCTTTAAAATTTTTACTTATTTTGTATGTGTATGAATGTAATGTCTACATGTAGGTTTGTGCACCCATGTTGTACAATGCCTCGGAGGTCAGAAGAAGGTGCCAGATTCCCCTGGAACTGGAATTAAAGATGGTTCTCAACTGCCATGTGGGTGCTGGGAATCGAACCTGGGTCCTCTGCAAGAGCAGTCAGCGCTCTTAACCACTAGGTTAAAGCCCTCCTTTTCTCTTTTAAATCATGTTGATGAACTTAGTTGCTAGAAATATCTTTATTTAAAAAGAAGATCCCTAAACTGTGCCAGGAAAAATCCCTGTTACATAGCTTTCCATGTGGAAACTGTAGCTATAATGTCCTTGATAGAAGCCATCATGTATAGGGACAAATATGCTGTTTTCTGCTATTTCTTTGATCAGTCCTCATTCTTCCTCTTTGGGGTTTCTATCATAATACAAGAAAATACAATTTTAAGACCAGAAGCTTTTTTAAAAAAATACAAGCTATTGATCAGTGCAGTTTTTCTTCAGCCAGAGCTTACTATCACGTCCAGGTTCCTTACAGCTCCAATAAACCAGCGAGTTAATATCGGATAAGGTACAAGTTGTTTGAAAACTACCAGTTCATGTCTCTCCTTCAATGCTGCTACGTATTTCATCTCCTATAGGCAATAACAAAAGCTTCTTTCATTGCTTTTATCCAAAGCTCCAATGTATTAGCTTTAAGTGACAAATAACTGTCATGAAATACTAATTCAAGCTCTAGATTTCCTGAATTGGTTAGCCAAAAACATCCATATCTACATATGCTGTCACACCCACAGTGATCTCTTGAACTGCTCTCTCCTGACCTAGAAGTCTATAGCAGAACTATAAACATCTGTTGCTATTACTTGCTCTAATTGGTCTTATCTTTCTTCATTCTGCCTCTCCTTGTCTCTGCTTTGAATCTTCTTTGGCTGCTCATCTATCAGATCCAAGACTCTTAGCTAGACATATCTAATGCCTAATCTCTAGGAACTGTCTAAAGACTCAGAGGAGCTTTCACAAGATGCTTAAGCCTAGGGCGCATCATTTGCATGGGCCCCTGCCCAGGAACCTGAGTGGAAACCTCAGTAGACTCCATAAGCTTTCCTTTTACTTATGCTGAAAAAGTGAAACATTTTATCTTTTATTTTCTCAAATAGAACTTCATCAGACAATGATTTTTTAAGCTTCCTGTCCTCCCAAACCCAGAACCATTCTGTAGATCAGCATTAAGCTGGCTTCCTTAGGTGAAGATCTCCATGGAGAACTCCCTTCCATCTATTTCCACCCCTTGGATTCTACTTGCTGAGGTTTTCAATCCTGTCCTGCCTTGACCCAGATACACTCAGACTTCTGGAATCAGTGTTTTTCCAGATTCATTTTTGGATCCTGACTCGCAGAGTAAAAGAATCAACATAGGAAAGCTACAATAAAGAGTATGAAACAATATTGCTCTTAAAAGCCTATGCGTATATAAACTAATATTTAGACTCCACACAGACAGGAAATCATCTATTTAGGTCACCTGCTGCCTGTTTCCTGGGGGCATTTGTAAAAGCAGGTAAAAACTGAAGAAAAAAAAAAGACAGAGAGCTAACTTTTAATGTCAGACTTCCAAAATCTGACTGACAAAGATGATTCACAGTTCTGGGGTTCTTGATACTATTTGTTTCCTGCTAACCACTTGGCAACAATGGCGACCACAGCCCAAATGCACGAAGCTACTACGTCTGTGATGCCATCCACATGCAGAACAGCAGCTGAAAAATTATTCAGGTGGAGGAATATAATTGGTGACCTTTAAAATAATGATTCATTACCTTAAAACACTTTTATTATGTCAGCATGAGTACTTCCATTGAAATTAATATATTTAAATCAAAAACAGTAGGTCTTATTTAACCTATCTTTTACCAAAAAGTGTGATGTAAAAGAATGTGAATTCCTTTCCTTCCTCCCAGCCCCCTTTCCCTTTTCCCTTTCCCTTTCTTTTACTTCCTCTCTGCCTTTTTCTTCCATTAAACTCTCTTCATGTTTGAAAATTCTACATTTGCTTTTAGTAAACAAAGTGGCACCTGCAGAGTAAATTCTAACCTTAAATGATCAATGACTTTCCCCCATTTCCTAAAAGCCACTGGCCAAAAAGTGAGTATAGGATTAATGTTCCCAACCAGGCAAATACGCCAGAATTCAACTTGAAACCTTATTAACTGATTCACGAAATACATGGGTGTTGAAATAAGAATATATGTGAATATATATAAATTATATATAATTGTAACACATTGCAAGGTTCTAAATCCTTAATAAATTTTAATTCATTACATTCTTACTCAAAACTCAACTATGTTCCCCCAAAATAACCCAAAGCGAGGATCAGGGCAAGTACTATATGCTTATTGCAAAGGTGTTTAGTTTTTTTGACCTTATATCTGAATAAGATTTGTTCAGAAAGAAAGAATGACTGAGAGGTTTGGTAATCTACATATCAATTCATAGGATGTGTTGTGTGAACCCTCGATAACCAGAGTCTCAAATCTTAACACATTTCTGAAAGCAGAGCAAATGTGTGTGGGCAGGGAGCTCTTCCAGTATTAAGAAAATATATGGCTAGGCAGAAGCTGTATTTATGAAGACATGTTTGTGATTTTCAAAGCAAAATTTTGTAGCCAGTTTTCATTATATTCTGAGCTATGTAACTTTTTATGGCATACACATTTATAAATAAAAGCATGAGAGCCTCTAAATCACTGACTTAGGCTGAAATGATGCCTCTAGGGTTTGGGATTATAAAAAAATAAAAGGAGACCAAGCAGGGATCATAAGGCAATATCCTACAGGAAGCAAATTGATACCTGGGATTACAGTAGCAATTCCTTTCTGGCATTCACAAAGAAACATATTTTAGATAAACAAATAGGCAGAACATTTTGGATCTCTGTAAATAGATCTGAAAAGTCAGGCAAGAGTCTTTCCCTACGTGGGTACAGATGACATCATCCATAACCTTTTGAGCAACTGGTGCATTTTGAAGAGCTGTAATTTTCAGATATGATACTATAGTTGAACTATTCACTCTATTTCACATTATAGTCCTATTGTCAGATCACGAGAAACAAAATTTATGCATACATTTTCATTACTTTTTCTTTTAATATCAGGATTTCACTTATAAAACTTCCATATTAATATGTGTGTATGTCTGAAGACAATAAGTACTGATTCATCCCATATCAGCTTTTTATTCTAAATAACATGACTGCTGCTTTTCCTAATGGATATTCAGACATATAAACATGTGTCACACAAAAGAGAGGAAGAGATTATAAATTTCAGTCTTTTACTATTTTTTGGTCATACATTCAATAAGTATCAACATAAGTTTGAAATAAAAAAAAGAAACATATCATGGTAATCCTTAAAGGATTTTAAAATGGTCAGAGAGAAGCAATGCTGTATAAAATGGTGATGATGCTGGAGAAAACTTAATGTATATCACGGAAACAAATGCAGAGCCACAAGCCTTCAGAAGAGGCCTGAATATATTCTATAGGAGACAACAGGGGGCGTGGCTTCATGGGAAAATATCATTTAAACTGCATCTTGAATTTCAGACCAAATTTTGGAGGAAAAATTGTGATGAGGTGTGTTCTATCAATCTGAATTTGTGTAAACTTATATTTTTTTATAAATAACTCCAAGGAGCAAAATCACATTTGAATAAAATGAGTGAAATCCTCTGACTTTAGAATGTGTAAATAGTATAAGGAAAATATTTTTAAAAAACCCTAACACTCTACTGGTTACTCTATCTGAAGCCCAATCACTAGAGGCAGAAGTATAAAATAGCTTTACTGACATCTTCTGGGAAAAGTCCTTGGAGTGTCCAGTGAACACTAGAGGTTCAATAGAACACATACACCCTGTGCCATTTCATTGAGTCATTATTTTAAATGACATCAAAATAAGAAATATCAATAACAAATTACTATGTTTGTTACATTTTCTGTTATTTTTTTAGTGTTCTTCCCCACTTAACAATGAGAACAGATTATTTTAATTTTATTTGCATATACATACATTCAGTTGGTGTATAGGATATAAATTGCTTGTGCAGGTTTGATAAAGTGCATAAAGTACTCTCTTTTATTTGTGCCAATTCCCTTTCATTATTCATACTTATGCTCACCGAAGAGAACAAATAAATTGCAAGTCGACACTACAAACCTCTGTTGGAAATATTATGTGTTCACATGCACTAATCCCTTTCACAGGGTGAAGGCATTACAAACAGCTCCACCTGCCCTGTGCTTGAGCCTTTACTGTGCATTTAGGGTCACTTATGGAATGCGCATAAACAAATGCTACTAGTGATGAAAGCAGGCACTTAGGGACCTAGAGAAAAACATGGGGTGAGTGTTTGATACATGAATAACTATAATGAAGAATTTTCACCCATATAAAAATTAGTCGTAAGGTTATTTTTAAGCCCACTCTCTATCAACTAAACACACATTAATAACTTCTGGGTCTGAAGGCATTACTTGGGTAAGTGCTGAACTGATGTATTTCACATTCTTAAAGATAAAAACCAAATACCAATGAGTGCAAGATATATCTGACTACAACCCTTTGCATAAGCAATGTAAAAATATTCAGAACAAACAGAAAAAAAAATGCATTTGTATACTCAGTTTGAATAGAATTAGTGAATCAGGACTATGCAAACTAAACTTAGGTGTGAAGGAAACACATTTAGAAAGAAAAGGAGCAAGACGAACAGGGGTGGAGGGAGGAGGGAAGAAGGGGAGTTGGAGGGAGCCAGGCAAATAGCCTCTTTTTACATCGAGATGGTTTTGAGAATAATAATGTGCTAGTTTCTTTCTTTCCTTTTTTTTTTTAAATCCAAGTAGCTATTGAAGATTGTAATGATTTCAGTCTAAAAAGCAATGCTGGAAAGCCTCTTCGGAGATTGCCAACTCCCACTGTGCAGAAACACTGTGTCCCTTCGTGCTGGTGTAATGGAGACAAACAAAAGAAACACTTCAAGAAAAGGGGAGGTAGGGGAGGGAGGCAGAAAAGTACTGGGCTTGTGCTTCTCAGAGAAACAGTAAGAGTTTTAGCAATGACCAAACACAACCATAACTACCCCCAAGTCTGAGACTGAAATAAGTTGAATAAAGGCTCAGTGATATCATATATAATATAATGATATTCTCCGCTAATTAACAACATCAGTTGTCATCTAGCCACTCTTGCACTGCAGTCCATTCTTTGTCATAAAACAGCCCATCTGATTTCATATATGTAGAATGAATGTATATATGGAAGATTACAAATTAGGGGAACACATTACACTACTGCCTGTTTGCATTTCCCCCATTAACTTCCCTTCGTTTTGAAAAATAAATGCTGTAACAATTAACATACGTAACTGCACGAGGAAAGAATCCTAATTAAGATGATAGTACCTCCAGTTTCAATGAAGATTTAGACACCATTTAGCATTTCCAGAGTCCATAATAATAAGGTTAATAATAATTACTGTTTACTTGCTTTCAAATGTTCTGAATGTTTACTTTCTGAGATAGTGAAAACCAGTATTCCTTGCACTTCCTGGTAAATTGCAAGAACAACATTTAGGAAAGCACATTTTAATTTTTTTTAATTTCAAATAATTCTAATTTCAATATGTCTAGCTTTACTTCAATAGAAACAGGACAATTCACAATTGGTGCTATTATTTCTGAACCAGAAACTCATGTTTCTATGATATTCTTTATATATATTTGAATTCTAAACCAACTTATAATTTTTAGCTGTTATTCTACTTTATATAAGATTCGTCTGTAGCTTTCTTCAAGTATGACTAGATCTCAAACATTAAAGCAAAAAGAGGCATCTGCTTCGTGTAAATAGTAACTCACACCCAGATAAAAGAAACCACAGTAGATCCTTCTGATGGGGCAGCCTCACATACCTTTGGAAGAAAAAAATCACGTGTGAAAACTCTTAAGCAAAGCATTTCAGGGAACAAAAAGGAGGAAATATCGGAATCCAAAACACCACACTGCTTGTGCTGCAGGAATCCAGGAGCAAGGATCTGCTATCCAAAGCCCTTTGTTTCACTTTGTTATTTTGTTTGGTTTTTTGGTTTATTTGTTTAGGCATGATCTTGATTATGTTGGCCTAGCATAAACCTAATTCTAGAATTTTCAGTGATTACCATACACAAATATTGTGCAAATGAACAGAAAATTTAAACTATTTCATATAGCTCACTTATATAACAGCTGTTTAATAGCTATTAAATATATCTGGTTAGATGAAAGGAGACTGACAAAAGAGTAGCATATAAATTCTGCCCCCTCTAACAGCAACTGTTCATGATTCTTGGATAAAGAAAATATTTTTGTTTATTATGATTTAAGGACTTGAAAATCCTAGCTGTTAACAACAGCAAGCAGATCTATTCTTATTTGTAACAACATGCAAATGTTTCATTTCTATCATGTGGTTTTTTTGTTTGAATTATATATGATTAGTACTAGCACATTACATGTAACGCAATGATAATTATAACATAATGATTAATATTTATAGTGTGTTGACCATGTTCCATATACACTGTTACAGAGCTTTACTTACACTGACACATTTAATTTTCACAACAACAAATTTAGTACCTCAATTATATAGGCGAAAGGTTAAATAACTTTCCAAACAGCAAATGAATTTTAAGTGGAAGATAGAATTGAACCTAAGAATTTTGTCTTGTATTTAACACTTATAACATTGATAATTCAATACTTTCCTTGCCTCTAGGTTTATTTGGATATATTCGATTTGCTAATGAATTTTATTCAGTATTTCCAGACAGTGATATATATATATATATATATATATATATATACATACACATATATATATGTGTGTGTGTGTATATGCACATACGTAGAAATGCATATAGACATGCATATGTACATACATGTTACTTCCCATTTAACTATGATACAAAATTCAGAAAAAATCATAATTGTAGCATGTGTCTTCCCATAATCTTTAACATGAAATTTTAAAAGATTTGGAGAGAAAGAGTAGAAATAGAAAAATATGATAGAGGCCACTTCAAACCCTATAGAAAAATCGATATCAGACCCTTCTTTTTCCATTTATTTTAAAATATTAGTTGGGTTGCAACAGTTATAATTTGTGTTATTTGTGGTGTCTACTTATTTTTTAATTAAGTAAAACAAAATGAGCTGTTGCCAGTTAACAGCAATTATGGGGCATGGATTTCTGTATTAGTATTATTTCTTAAAAATGACCAGACAATTATTTTTATGACTTACAAGGATTTTAGGAGAATGATCGATAGGAAATGCTATTTCTTCTCTCTCATTATGATGGTTGACAAGACAACCCTAGAAGGTAGATGTTAATCTCCAGCTCAGCTATAGGTTGCTGCTGGCTAAGCAATAGTGAAAAGCCACCTGGCTAACAACACACAATTCTTCATGGTGAGGCTCTATGGTAGCCTCACTTCACCTTAGTAATTTGCCCCTAGCCTCTCACACCTGGAACTTTCTGTTTATATTCAGATTGTAAGTAGTAACTAAGTTAATAACCTTAGGGTCTGCAACATACAAAGTTGAAAAGATATAGTCTCACAACCTATGAATGACTAGCAGGGCCTAATAGACTCTATGATAAAAACTCTGAAGTACTCTACAGGTCATTCAGAAGGCCACACTAAAATATCTGAGGAGGGACAGATCCAAAGTGGTGTATCTGGAGAGAAGAAATGAGCTGTGTTTGGTCTTAGAAGTCTTTGTCATCAAGCCAACCAATAAAACAGAGAGGGCTATTCAGAGATGAAAAAACAAACAAGTCGGTTTCACTTGTGTAGAAATCAACTTTTCTTTTTTTAATTTTTTTAATTTTATTTATTTTTGTATGTGTATGAGTGTACTCTCTGCATGTAGGTTTGTGCACCCGTGTCATGCAATGCAGCAGAGGTCAAAAGAGGGTTTCGGATTCCCCTGGAACTGGAGTTCTCCTGGAATTGAAGTTACAGACAGTTCTTAGCTCACCTGGGGATCGAACCCAGGTCCTCTGCAAGAGCAGTCGGCACTCTTAACAGCTAGGCCCATCTCTCCAGCCCCCAGAAATCAACTTTTCAAAACTACTTACACATTCGAGCAGAGCAGAAGGTTTTTCATCCATTCCTAGCAAATTTGTATGGGACTCTCTTATTCAATTTACTGAGAGTATGAATTTGGGGCAGCCATGTTAAAGCCATCCAACAAGGATTTTAACCCCTCAGCCTTCCTTAGTTCAGTTGAGAATCTTTATCTCATTTTGCCGTTTCTCGGCTTATACTTCTTTAAAGCAGAGTATTTGTGGCTTTAAAAATGCAAAATGGCTGCCAGAAGAAACAGTTTTGCCATGAAGCAAATGATCCTACTCTGTAATGACAATTTATGTCCTCTCCACTATACAGCCCTGAACTTGACAGTAACAGAAATGATCTCATGAGGCAATTCGAGGATGTATTGAGGAACTAAAATATTTGTATACACGTGTGATCTGTATGAGATGACCTTTTACCTCTTGAAAATTTGAAAAGTGACTAAAATGAAAGCATTTGAAAAATTCTGAATATTGTAAACCGTAGTATGCACAGTGCCCCATTTCCTAACAAGTATATAGGATACACATGTGTGTGTCTTACTGAAAATTTTCACCAGTTTTAATTTATGATAGATACCCTTCCATTTATATCGATTGCATAGTAGTAAAAAGTTTGTGCTATTTCAGCATTAGCAAGGAATTATTTAATAAACTCACAATGCAAATACTTTACAGTCCTAAAGCTGCAACAACCCAGGAGCTAGTAGAAAACTCTTCTCCACTTAGAAAATGATTGTTTTAATTCTCAAAGAAATTCAATCAAACATGGCAAGTATTCTTGTCATATGGAAATCTCCCCCCAATGGCAAGACGATATCTATTCTTGTGAATAAAGCAAGAAACTATTTTAATTTTTTTCACACGTGTTTAATAAATTATTAGTTTTGTTTATACCTGTTTCTAAGAGAACTGAGCAGCATTAAAAGTTGACAGTTTATGTGGCACTTGACAATAGACAAGAAGGCCCCCTCAGCCAAGAGGGGTTCTGAGCTGACCAACTTTGTGAAATAATATAGGTGGGAGATTACCTTGATGTTTTCTACTTATGTTGATTTTTTTCCTTCTGCTAGCACTTCTGAGGCTCTGAAAGTTGCCTTGTTCACATCCTCTGCTACTAGTGTCAAAGCACACTCTCAATCTTCACATGCCAAGAGAGGAAGAAAACCTTATTTCAATGCCCAAAAGACTTAGCTCCTGTCAAAAATATTCATTTAACACTCACAGTTGGTCTATGGCAACTTGAGGATGTTGTCTTAGAGTAGGGCTGCCAGGAGGTGGGGTAGAGAGGAAAGGGCCTGCTTTTCTAAAGAAGTCTTGTACTTTCCATACCCCAGAGGCAAAGAATGAACAGGGCAATTTCACTGTAATTTATGAGAACCAAGCTTGTTCTTGGAGACAGGGGTAACCTAAATTATAAAATCAGCACGGTTCATTAATGAAGGAGATCTTTTTCAAAGCAATAAAAAGTTTCTTTCCAAAACTTTTTTTTCTATGAAATAACTGCTACCCAGTATTGTTTCTTATTTGGTCTTCACCAATTTCAAGTAATAAATTTCATGATCAGTAAAACTACCATCAGCATGGATTACAAGCTTTGAATTTTCTTAATGTGTCAAGTGTGCTAAAGAGCAGACCCAGATATGGTTATTCCTTGACAGTGTGGCACAGCATCCCAATTTATATTGAATTGGGTTATAAAACTCTAAGTCATTTATGAAAAAGGAAACCAAATATTTTAGCTAAGAGTTGCTATCTGACTAAATTGCAAATCGAAAGAAAGACATTGTATGGACTCTGACCAAAAAAAAAAAAAAAAAAAAAAAAAAAAAAAAAAATTCACATACTACATTCACTTTCAGGCCATTTGCCATCTTCCACCCGACCCCAGTAATCCTCATGACTTTGGTCTTATTTGTGCCCTTCTGAAGCTCATCCAAGAATACAATGAAGCACACAAACTTAGTTCATTGAGCTCTTTTTTTCTTTCCTTAGGCTATTTTTAAAAACTGCATATTTTACACAATAAATCCTAATTCAGTCAATACCAGTTCATTCAAATAGCATCTGAATTTTAAAATTGGCTCCTTTTCAGACAATTAGTCAGGGTGCCAATTTCCCAGTCAAATAAAATCATTTCCCATTAACATTTTTGGTTATATAATCTGCTATACAAATATAATACTATTAAAACTCAATGTGCAAATTAAGTCCCTAGAATATCTCAGTTGCTAATTTGGTCAGATAACTCCAAGCATACATTTTGCTGTCATTTAAATTGGAGATTTGTCTGCTGGCTGATTGCTTTCCAAGGGTGAGAATGTGGCTGAAGAGCCCAGTGCATGTCTCAGATTTTCCGCACTTTGTACACATGGAAGCCGTCTTTGGGCTGGGACTCTCTCCTCTGTCTGCAGAGCATATTGTACTTGCAGCCCTTCTTTTCCTCCTCATAGGCTGCCAGACATACTTGCCCAAAAAGAGTCACTCAGTCTTTGATTTTTTTGCATGTAAGTTGGGCCTGTCTGATGTTGTTTGCACAGCCATGCCACATTGTTAGAGTTGTGATTCAATGTGTCCTTCGAGCCTTTCTTTTGCCAACCTGCCTCCTCCTGCTCACAATGCCCCCATTTCAGCTTCCTGTTAAGCAGCTGACTCAGGACCTTACAGTGAATCCTCCCCCAACTTTGCCTGCTTCCCATGCTTGCTGTTGTGCTGATCTTTGCCTCGTGGTTACAGGCCCAGCTGGGGCACAAGTTTAGTCATCCTGCTTTCCCATTTATGTCACATATGTCTTGCAGGTGATGTGGGAAGCTGCCTGCGACATCTGTGACAGATCCAGACCTCCCAACCATATGGAAGGTTGGACAGTACCAAACATTTTATTGGATCCAGAGTTTGGTGCCACATTTGACTGCCAACCTCCCAAAAGACACACAGGCCATCTTGAGTGGTTTTCCATCTTTTTGTTTCTGAAAGCTACAACTCAGAGTAGTTTTATTTCCAGCAACATCAGTAATACACTCCAGCATCACCTATGGTTTGAGGATAAAGATCTTGGAGTCACGATGAACTGGAATAGAAATTCTGGTTATACCAATACTCTCAGACAAATGACTTTTAACATCTTTGATTCTATTTCCTTATTTATAAAATTATAATCATCACTTCTATTTTATGGAGTTAGTAAAAAGTAACAAGAGTTAAGACATATAAATAGTTTAGTACATAAAATTAGCAGGAGTGGTCATTAAATATTAGCATTCGGAGTTACATGTGAAAAAAACTGACTTCTTTGGGTCTGCTTTGAAAACGTCTATGTTTATTTAGTCAACCATTTCTTGGGTTAATTTAACTGCTATTAAGTCTATTTTGGAAATGTAAGAATGTAAGTCTCCAAAACATGCTTTAGTCTTGGAACTGAAAGAACTATTTAAGTGTCTTGTACTTCCTTCCCAAGTATCATTAATGACAGAAAATGTTGCTGTTTCCTCACAAAGCAAATCTGGAAGCCACTCCTGAACTCAAAATTGAGTCAGAGTTCTTGCATCCCTTTTTACTGCTGCCCAGCGTTACCCTCCAATCTGCATCCATCATCTTGTTAGTTCTGAAAACTCTAGTCTGTTTGGTTTTTTACAACGTTCACTCAGTTTCATGTTTTAACCATTTGGTAATTAAGCCATTATTTCTATTTCTGTTTCACACACTGACTTTTCACTGTGATATCTATCCTCAAACAGAAGCATAAACAACCTGTTTCCCATGGGAGGAATCCTTTTCTTCCTATGTGTTGTAATGAAAGACTTTTATTATAGGAGACCATACTTGTTTATCAGAAAACCTATTCAATATTAATAAACCACTGATTTTTTATGACTGAAGTCTGCATACTTGGCAGTCTATTATACACCTTATTATAAAGAATCTATGTTTGCATATTTGATCTTCAGATGTTGAAAACAACTATTATGTTCTCTTCAAATTTACCTCCTACCAGGTAAGCATCTTCCAGTCTAGCATCTAGCATTCTCAATGACTGATTGTCCTCTATTATCATGAGAGACCCTCTTATTTTTTAGTTACATAACATACATCAACTCTTAACTTTGCTTTATAGACAGAACAGTTGACTTTTGTTTCCTTTATTATCATATTACATATCCTCAAAGTCCATGATGCCATTCCTTTCTTTAAAATTTTCTCTTTTGGGCCCATTTTTCCTTATTATTTTTTAATGTGGTTATTATGCAGGATATCAGTATTAACACTGCTGTCATGAATGTGTTACTCATCTGAACTCACTCTGGTTCTAAGCTCTCTATTACACTTCTTAATGTTTCAAGGCTTCCTGGCTGTGGACAACACACAGAAGTTGCACAGTGGTCAACTGTCATGTCTTTGTTTTCTCACTATAGCTTTTTACAATTATAAATCAACATTTTATTTTTAACTACTATTATATATTGAATTTTTGTCTATTTCATACATAACATCTCAATCGGTCTTAAATGCCTCTATATCCTTGTCTCTATTGGCACCCTCATACAGCCTTTCCCAGGAGTTCACTCCATTATTTTCTAACTATACTTATCTGCAGAGTCCTTGAGATTTAAATTATACCCACATTTCTCTAAATTGTTTGAAATATACTGAGATTAAAAGTGATCATATTTGGCTATGTATTTATGTCACTATTTGAAACCAAAAAATGCAAATAAACTCTTACAATATTGACATCACTTCTACTTTAAGTACAAGTTCTTATGTAAGCAGAAAATTTTATCAAGCCTCTTTAACTTTATAAATAACCACTAGAGGACATAAGGAGTGTAATAACACGTTGAATTAATTTTAGATTACAAAAAATTCAGTTATTTTCATCACTGACTCTGGTTTTAGACTATTCTTATTAATGTAAGGAAAGTTTAGGAAAGTTTAAGTGATATCTTCATTTAACAAGGCTGCTGGATTAAAAGCAGCCTATATGTGATTTGCTTGCATTTAGTCACAGATATCACCTAGGTAGTCTGGGTTGTACCAATAGCTTCACCGATTTTTCTTTAGTGATTTAGATGTATGTGTAAATATGCTATTGATTTCGATTTATGTATACATGCAAATGCACACACATGATCTACATGTGAAAGCATACTCATAGATATACTACATTTAGCTTGGCATATGTGGAATATATATACATATGTAATATATATATATATATATGTAGGTTTCCTGATTATTTCCTGCATTATTATTTCCTTACAATTATTGAACATCATGCTGAGAGTTTCATATTGTTTACCAAGTCTCTCTTCAACTAGCTCATCTGGTATTCCTGACTCTGTTTTTCTGCATATGTTGTATGTATTAAGCTGAGTAGCATCCAGGTTTTAATCCTTTATTAGATTTAACTTTCTCAAATCTTATTTTAATTAAATCTTAGTCTAGTACAAAACATTACTTCCCTGGTGTTAGAATAAAAACTCTATCACCAGTTTGATGGCAAGTATATGAAATTGTAAACAATAGCCCACAGCATAATAATTGTCTTTTTTTCTTTCTTGATAGCCTATCCTTACTTGTGAAAACCATGGCCTTACACTAGAGAGACATAAAAATCTCACTGGAGCTCTCAAAGCTGTCAGTTTCCTTCTCAAGAACATAAATCTCATGAACTTTCTACCAGATTCATTCAATCATTTAACACATCCTTTTTGAGTGTCCACTCCGTTATAATCATTTTAATATACTGGAGGGCAGGTGAATCATCCATAATGAGAGGACTTACTTATCTGGTCAACTGGCTGCATTAACATGCTATGCATAATTCATGTGATGTATAGGAAGAGGGCTACACATGGGCCAAATTCTGTTTTGGAGGGTCAAATCTTGGCAATTCCTAACATTGACCTTTAATTCAAGATACCATGCAATGCTTTGAGGCTAACAGCAAGTACAGCTTTACCAGAACTATTATTTCAAACTTTCTACCTGTACTTGGAAAGGCTGGGTTGGCTCTGAAAAGAACATGCCTGACTCACATTGTCTACTGTGATTGAAAGGAAGTACAAAGCAGGATACCAAGACCTTTCTCTGATTATATACAAATAAACCTCTTACTTTATAAATATTTGTGTGTTTTAACATTATAATATTTAATAATAAACTCAACCATATACATTTACATATGTACTGTGAATTTAATCCTTCAGATTTTGAGACCTGACTTATGGAAATTAAAAAAAAGCACTTTTTTTTTTCTCTTCGGGATTCCACATTCTAATTAGATGACTCAGATAAAATGTATTAATTGTGGCTTTCACATGTTGTATGGTTACATAAATTCTTTGTCTTCCTGTTTTATCAGAGGGTATATTGAAACTCCAAATATGATGCAAAATTGTACACTGGAGACTTAGTCCTTTTAAATATATATATATATATATACTGAATAGACAATGTTTGCTCTTAATGTGTTCCTTTGCATTTCATGTTCTTTTATAAATTGTAAAGATATTTTAATCTCATCTGACATTTTTATTTTTATAATTAATGAAATAGCATGAATGTGAATATGCTTATTTTGTTAAATGTATTGTCATTTGTTTTTGCTATCTTATTGTCTTATCTTAAGTACTTAAGATTTATTTTATTTTGTACTCATATTACCTACTGAGTCACACATTTTAAACCACTCTGCAAGAGACTAACACAAGCATTATATAATCAACATGAATTTTAATTGTGAATCTGTAGTTCTCTACCTTCTGAAAATTAAAACTTCTTAGAATATTTTTTAAATTTACTGTTATTTTATGTGTATCAGTGTATTGTTTGCATGTATGTAAGTGCAGCTGTATCATGTAATGCCCACATAGGTCACAACAGAGAATTAGATTCCCCTGGAATGGAGTTAAGGATGGTTGATAGCTGCCGTATAGGTGCAGGAAATTGAGCTTTGTCCTGTGCAAGAGAGGCCAGTGCTCTTAACTCTGAGCCATTGCTCCAGCCCCTTTTTTTTTTCAAAAATAATATTTTATTTATTATCTTCTAATATGTTATGTTCCATTAATATCCACCTCTGTGTGTATAATTATTTTAGGATATATTTTAATCTTCATTTACTTTGAATATGATTAGTGTTTTAAAATACCATTTTCATGATATTTGAATTTTACTATTTTAGTATTTTCCTCCTTTGAACATTTTAAAGCTCTTCTAAAATCATTTACCTTCTCATGTTAGTTCCCTTTTGCATTTCTTTTGACATGGATCTGCTGTGACAAATTCTCTTTACCATGTATTTAAAGATCTTTCATGTTTTCCTTGATCATGAAGACCACAGAAATATTATGATATCCCAACATTTGTTTTCTTTACTCAACTCTTGGTGTTTGCTTGCTGTTTTATTTTATTTTTGCAAGCATCTTTAGCTCAATACTGTTAACAGCTTTGGAAACTTATTTTTAATTTCAATGATTTCTGACCTTACTTTTTTGATTTCTACTCGTTGTTTCCTTGTTTCTTCAGAGTAAGTTTAGCAAGCTTTTCTCCTTGCCTAAGTTAAAATTATTTAAACATACACACTTCTTTGTAAATACTGTTTGAATTGCAGCTGAAGATATTCAGCTAAAAATATTTCTTATCTGTCTTTGGACTTGCTTAGATTGGCACGTGTTCATATCTAAACCCATAAACAGGTGGAGAATTCTTACCTATCTCACTGAAATATCTCCATGGTAGAAAACAGCCTATGCTATCACAGAGATTGCTTCTTTCTTTAAAAAAAATTTTATAAAATATTTTATTTATTATTTTTATTTTATGTCTATGAGTGTATTGCCTGCATGTGATGAAATCTCCAGGAAGTAAGAAAAAGAAAAAGGTGTCTGATTCTGGTGAACTAGAGTTTCAGGTTGTTGTTAGTCCCCCTGTGAGTGCTGTGAATAGAACCTGGGTCCTCTGCAAGAGCAGACGGTGCTCTTAACAGTTGAGCTATCTCTCCAGCTCCAGAAACTGCTTCTTTCATGGCTCTTCATATGATATAAAATATGTTGTTGGGTCATACTCTATCAATTAGGTCAGTTAAGGTCAAGATAAAGGGTGTATTTCATGTGTTCTTATAAATTTATTGTTTTTCTATTAATTACTATTCTATTAAACATTAATTTGTATATTTAGCCTTCTCTTAATTACTAATTTATTAAAAATTAATTTGTATATTCTATAAAAATTTACTGTCTGTTTTGTAGTGGTATGTACTCAAATAGAATTATTACATTGTCAAGAGAATTCCATCTTTTCTAATTATGAAACGTTTATTCTTACTGAACTCTCATCGACAATTTTTGTGATTTTAACATAACTCTTCTGCCTTCACATAATTTTCTAACTAATGGATGAAACTTTTTTTGTCTACTTAAAAATATCCTTGTCTTAAAATTGGTTTGTTAAGCCATTTACTTTTAATGTGAAGATCAGTATGGTTAGGTTTAATCCAACATTTGTTTTTTCTATCCCATCTACTTTGTTCTTTCTTTATTCCTTCTGTTTCATGATTTCTTGATTTTATATTTTGTGCAAACTTGGCTATTTATTTTAAGTAGTTACTCTAGGGTTTAAAATATGCATCCTTGGGGCTAGAGAGATGGCTCAGTGTTTCAGAGCACTGCCTGCTCCTGCCAGAAGACCTGGGTTCTACTTTCAGCACACACATGGCAGCTAACAACTATCTATAACTCCAATTTCAGGGGAATCCAATACCCTCTTCTGTTCTCTGGGAGTAGTGCATGACATGGGTACACTTACATACAGACAATATGCTCATATACATCAAATAAGCTAAAATAATAAATAAATAATTCATTTCTTAACAATATAAGAATATTAGAATTATATACTTCCTTTATTCATTTTTTATTTGTGCAAAATAAAATGTTTTGCATGTTTTAAACCAGACAGTTCAATGTCCTTACTTTTAATTCCTTGGAAATTCAATTATTCTAATGGGAAAATAGTTTTTTTCATGTCTGTTTACTAATCACTGCCAGTATTCTTCACTGTACAGTGTAGACTACAGTGTAGCTATGTCTTGTTTAAAATTTCTAATCAATTCGTAACTTTGTAGTTCTGTTTTTTCTTTGTTTTGTATTGATATTTGGTGGGTTTGGTTTGTTTGGCTTTTGTTTGGTTTGGTTTTTTTGTTTGTTTTGTGCTTTCTTGTCTCCCTAGAATTTTTTCATTAAGTTTTCTTTTCCTTTGTTTTCTTTAGTTGGGTTTCTGTAGTTTTTAATATATGCATTCATAGACTCTATTGGGCCATATTGATTTCTGGATTTCTTTCTCCCATTTCTCTCAACTCTCTCATGCACTGCTCTGTAAATTCTAGCAATCTCTGCTTCTCCATTTACTAAACATTGTCCCTAGACACAGACAAAAGGTTGACCATTTTTTTCTTCATGACTCCCCTTCCTAATGATGTGGGCCACAATACTTTCACAGAAAAATGTAGAACAGTTCTAAGGTCCAGCTCATTTTTTTCATTCTATCAGTAATTACAATTCTATGTCTATTTTCCAGTACCAAAAATAGCTACTTCATGTGTTTTTCTTTTGTATACACTTAGGATAATTTCAGACCCAGCTCCCAGTGCTGGTAGTCTACATTGCTCTATCTTCCTCCCATAAAGCCTATCATTAGCTATGTCTCTATGCTGTCAAATACCCATTGTTTTGAACTTCCAATGTCTTATTTTATACATCTAAAGTATCATTGTGATTTTTTTCCCTTTTTTTTTTTTTTCTTTTCTCCTTTTTGAGACAGGATCTCCCTGTAGCTCCAGCTGTCATAGAACTCACTATGTAGACCAGGCTGAGCTTGAACTCAAAGAGATCCATTTGCCTCTGCCTCCTGACTGCTGAGATTAAAGGCTGTACCACCATGCCTGGCCTTCATTTTGATTCTAATTTTTTGGTTCTTTGTTGTGTGAAGTACTCCAGAGAGTTTATATTTTCTTAAAAGCATTATTCTGGGATAATATAAAACTTTTTGTCTTTATTTTTATAATTTGCCATCTTTAGGTCTCTTTCTATTAATTGTTTCACTGATATTGCTGATTTCCTATTTTCTTTTTTTTTTTAATTTTATTTATTTCTGTATGTGTATGAATGTACTGTCTGCATGCAATTTTGTGCACCCGTGTCGTGCAACGCCGCGGAGGTCAGAAGAGGGTGTCGGATTCCCCTGGAACTGGAGTTCTCCTGGAATTGGAGTTTCAGACGGTTCTCGGCCGCCATGTGGGTGCTGGGGATCGAACCCGGGTCCTCTGCAAGAGCGGTCGGCGCTCTTAACCGCTAGGCCATCTCTCCAGGCCCTGATTTCCTATTTTCTAACATGTATGATGCTTTTTAATATTTCACTTTTAGATATAGAGTAAGAGGACTTTCAGTTTCTGAATGAAAGCCTGATGTGATAAACCATATTCTGCAATCTGAACAGGAAGATCAATGACCCACAGACATCATTAGCTAGCTACAAGTGAGTTTTAGGCTGATTGGAGCTATATGATACTCAGTCTCAAAAATATTTTAACTTAAAAATGAAGGCGCTGGATAATGTCACAATATTTTCTCCAAACAAGAAATTTGAATAGGACAAATCTTCTTGATCTTATTGATTGAGATAATTTGGACTTCATTTTAAAATTTGAGAGAGTTGGCCACTTTCTGATGTCCCTTTACCATTGGGACGTATATAATTCTCTGGGGTTCTCACGTCTAAAGCTAGGTTTGTTTGGGGGTGCTTGTTTATTTTCAAGGTTCCTCCTCATTGGTATGACCTAGTCTCCTACCTTCCTCATTTTCAATGTTCTGAAACTGAAAAAGAAAGATATGAAAATAAATAAATAAATAAATAAATAAATAAATAAATCTCCTCTTGTTTGCCTTACTTTGGAGCCTCCAGTTCTATGAAATTTAAAAATACATAAATCAGTCAAGTGAAATATCACTGAGTGTCTATACAACCTCAGTTGTTTTCTTTTTTTCTAATAGACAGACACATAGACAGACACAAATAGGTGATAGATGAGTTTCTGAGTTTCTTATGTGCATGAGCTCTGGTTCATCATCTTTTATTGTGCTAAGCCTGGCAGATTCACCTGCCAATGGTTATTAAGATTTTAAGGTATGTTTCTTCTCCTATACCATCCTCCTGCAAATATATATTGTTATATTACATGTATTGCCCCGTATAATTCTAAAGTTCTTCATGCATCTCCCTGATACTTTCTTCACTATAAGCATTATCCTTTTGTCCTATGTCCTGATATATTCTAGATCTTTTTAGAACACTGTTTTTGATTTCCTGATACTACTAGGTGTGACCCAAGTATAATAAACCATTGGTCAGCAAGTATTTTCTCAATATTCTATAGCACACTGATAACAGATGTGGAGTCTGTATTTACCTCTCACAGCTGTACTGGGAGCTCTTTTCCAGCATTGGCTGTACCTTCTGTTTAACAAAGTTTCTCTTAAGTAAGTTCGATATTATATATATATATATATATATATATATATATAAAGTTTGATGCATGTGAATTTTGTCATTGGCAAACCTTAAAAGAAAACTATGATATTCTAGTCAAATAGGCATAATGAGGTTTATGCTTTTGATATGTAAAATATTATAATCAGAAAGCACAGTTACTAAATTAAAGCAATGCCTACCAGAACAGGACACAACCCTGAATACTTTCTATGCCACTGGGGAATTCTTTAGCGGGATCTTGTAAACAATCAAGAAAAGATATGTTGAATATCATTCAAGAGTAAATTCAAACCATTAGGTCATATACACAAAATAAAAGTTAGTATTCTTTAAAACAAAACGATAATGAATTTGTCATTTAATGTAAAATCCCTTGTTTATATCACTTCAAATTTGTTCTGAAACATATTTAGGACTCTACTAGGTTATCATTCTCACTTAACAGGCCATAATAAAGAAAGAAGCTTCTCTTTGAAGGACTACCATTCCATTCCGTAACATGATTTCTTCAATAACGTATACAGAATAAAGGTATTTTCCATTTAGCTTAATCTTTAATTAATGTTTCCATTTACTTTTCTTTCTCTGGAATCTATTGTCTATTCAGAAGGCATAAAGTTTCGTTGAAATTATTGATAATGTCTGAGAAATGATACCAAAAATGCTAATATTTAAGCTTAAGCATTTTCAAGCATTGAAATTCACAAAAAAATAAGCTGCTAATTGACAATAGTTAACAAGGAAGTAGACACAGTGAAAGGAAATGGTTGCCTCACTCCTTCCTCTTATGCAAATGCTCGTTGAGCAATTCCTACTGCTTCACTTAGCATTCAGAATGTTAAAATGCTCTGGATCAACCCCAACTCCACTCACACAAAACCAAAGAAATATGTTTTCCTTTTAAGTTTTATCAATCTTTAGAGATTATCAAACATATTCGACATTATTTTTTGTATAAATCAAAAAATAACAAAAAATAAAAGATGACAACACCTACACAAAATAGTATTCATTACAACTAAGGAGGGGGGGGAAGGAGGGGGGAGTAAACATGGCACAGTGGGAGAACAGAGCTTCTGGGTAAAGAAAGCAAAGCTGTGTGACAGATGGAAAGGTCTCAATGGATGAATGGTACTACTACAAATAAGTAGCAGGCAGCCAGAGGGAATCAAATAATGATTATGGAAGAAAAATGAGGGTTAAAAAAGATGGAAATAATACTTTGACTCAAGTTAAAGATTCTATGTTAATAAAATATCTTATTTTAAAAATGTATTTAATTATATGGCCATAAAAAGTAGGAAATAATTAATATCAAACAGGAGAGACAGCTGACAGGTGAGCTGGGATGGACAGTATGAAAAGCTCAACATGTCCTTGGAGAGGAAGGAATGCATTCCGCATTTGTACTGGCAATGCCCCCAAACCTGAACGGATTACTTTCTGACGATCAATATCTGTAACCACCAGAGGCCTGTTATAGAGTTTTTTTAAAAAATCAGCTTCAAAGAGATGTGGTCCCCAGCTTACATTTTATTTTTGCCAGTGGGTGCTGAGGTAAGAGTTTTGGACAAGGCTCATTTTTCTTCTCTTTATAAGGCTGTGCATTGAATATGAAGCACCCTAGCATGCTCTGACTCCAGCAAGCTAGTCTGGGTTCTGTTTATAGAAATTGCCAAGCAAGGTCAGCCTCCCCCCTCAGCACCCACCCAGACAAGGCACACACAGAGTAGGGATAAGTGCTGGCCACCCCTTGCCTAGGTTTTTAATAGCAGGAACTTTAAAATTCAATTGATCTCAGTTTAATATCCAGTGAAAAATAGAGTATTTAAATTTAATTGATATCATAACAGTTTTTTAAATTTCGAATGTTTCACTTTCCCTTTCTCTGTAGTACACTTAAATATTAATTAAAGCAAGAGTTTCCTAATATCTTTCTCCCTGTAATGAAATGATTAAAATCTATTTCTCACATCAAAATAAAAACAAAAACCAGCAAATCACACAACTGCCTTGTGCTGTACCAACTGTACAATACATACTAAAAGCTGGAGCAACTGTTTCCAAGGTACAGTCTGTTTTGCTGAATAGAGTCAGAGGCATATACCTTTTCCATTCTACATGAAAAATTGTATCTGGGCATAGTCTTTTTAATTATCTGGATTTCTCAAGCATATTTCAACCAGAAAACACCCCAAAACCCTGCAATTCTATAAGGGAGGAGTGCTTGCCTGAAATTTTACTTTAGGCTTCATTCCATTCCATTAGATCATTTCCTCCTTGTCTAAAATAATTTTTCCTAAGTATGGGAGACAAAAGTACTCCCGAGGAGGAAATGAACATCTCTCCTACATCTCACTTGGCTTTTCAACCTTCCTGTCTGACTAAGCATTCACATGGTATGATGAAAAGAAGAGGGAAGATAAAAGCTTACCACTCCCTGTGTGTGACAATTACTAGCTCTGTGCTTCCCTACCACCAAGTCAGTATGTTAAGATAAAGCAAGCTTAAAGGTGATGACTGTGGGAAAAGCTGGCAACTGCTGTCCATCCCCGCACCCCTGTAAAGGTGGAGAAAACTGATCCACAAAGTTATCCTCTGACTTCCACACACATGAGTAGCACATGCTACTGCATACAACATGCACACACATTAGTATTTTTATAACTTAAGCATATCATAGCCTCTAATCACAACCTCTAGCATTTTGGCTGTGTTTGTGGGTGTGGGGAGGAACTGAATCACAGAAAACTTAAACAGATGGATTCAGAAAGATTCTGGGGGCTGGAGAGATGGCCTAGCGGTTAAGAGCGCAGACCGCTCTTGCAGAAGACCCGGGTTCGATCCCCAGCACCCACATGGCGGCCGAGAACCGTCTGAAACTCCAATTCCAGGAGAACTCCAGTTCCAGGGGAATCCGACACCCTCTTCTGACCTCCGCGGCATTGCATGACACGGGTGCACAGACTTGCATGCAGAGAGTACATTCATACACATACAGAAATAAATAAAATTAATAATAAATTTTTTAAAAAAAAAGATTCTGAACTGACTTTCTGAAGAGAGTTCAAAATAGAAATCTGATTAACCACAAAATACAAGTAAACTCCTAATCTATGGACAAGAACATGCAAGTACAACATCTAGAATTAAATATATGAAGGAGCTGAGTCATCCATTTAACAGGCTCATATTTGAAAATAAATTGACAGCATTTTTTATTTTCAAATTATGTTACTCTCATTTTAAATTTATATTTAGACATTTGATTCATATGATGTGTTTTCGTAATTTGCACCACCCAGTATCCTCTTATAACACTGTTATTTGATAATCTGCAGAAGTTCAGTAATGTAGAGTAATTTTTTTTACTTTTATTTATTTTTATGTCTATGAATGTACTGTCTGCATGTAGATTTGTGCACCCATGTCCTGCAATGCCACGGAGGTCAGAAGAGGGTGTCAGATTCCCCTGGAACTGGAGTTCTCCTGGAACTGGAGTTACAGACAGTTTTCAGCTGCCATGTGGGTGCTGGGGATCGAACCTGGGTCCTCTTCAAGAGCAGTAGGTGCTCTTAACCACTAAGCCATCTCTCCAGCCCCATGTAGAGTAAAATTTAAGCACATTGACTTCGCTGCCTTCTATTGAACATTGACAACGTATGTTAACATAATACTCATCTGAGGAGTCCAATAATACATAAAGATTACAGGTTTTGCTTGACAGTTTCTTTAGTGTAATTAAATAGAGAAGCTTATATATCAAGCCTACTAATGTCCTATGACTTACTTTGGTGAAAGTGTTTGCTCTTTCTTTTCTGTGCATGTATTTGCATGAACTCTAGCACAAATACATATTTGGAGGCCAGAAATCCATGCGGAGTGACTTTCCACTGCCACTTTCCCTTTCTCTTTTGACATAAAGTTTCTAAATGAAGCTGGCACTAACCAGTTCCATTAAGTTGACTGAACAGTAAGTCCAGGGAAAGGCCTGGAACCTCCCTGCCCCCACAACAGCAGCATTAGAGTCACAGATGTGAGCATTCCAACACAGCATTTTGCTAAATGCTGGAGTTACAACTTCAGGCTCTATGACGGCACAGCAAGCGCTCTGGCAACTGTGTCATCTACTGAGCTCCATCAACTGTTCTCATGAACAGATTAGGCTTATGAGGTTTTGTAAATGTAGAAAAGTTGACGATTTCTCAGAGTGATAAATGGTAACATATTAAAGCAGTATTTCTCAAAGTGTGATCCAGGAAGTTCTAGGCCTTTCCCAGATAGTTTAAAAGAATCCGTGAGGTGATTTTAATAATAGTAAGATTTTCCTTTGCATTTTGATTGCATTACACATGTGTAGAAAAATTTTCTAGACATCTGATAATATCATCACTCTGATAGAAAATAAAAGGGTACTTGGATATTTTGCATTTTAAAAATATTTAGTTTTAATTTCCAATGCAAATAAGTACTGTTAGATGTAATTCACATAAATAAAGCTTTATGGAGTATTCAATTGATTGAGAGTTGAAAGGGGTTCTACATTCAAAGAACTGAGGAACTTTTAATGGTTACTTCTTGGTATTTGAACAGCCTTTAGATTAATGATAAAGCATACTCTATGCATGCATTTTAATAAGCAGGATAAGTTTCTAATATTCACCATTTTAATATGAAAATGAATTGTATTAGTGCAGAATGTAAAACAGTATTGGTATGAGCAAAGAAATAAATCACATTTTGGAAACCATTAATTGTCATCAATTAATTTGTTTTTAGTATCTTATCCTATGTCATTGATCTTAGTAAATCTGCATGTACAAGACAGTCTGTGCCCTGACCCATGGGAGATTAAGCTCCTAATAGTAGATACACAGCATTCTGTGTCAGGATTTTTAAAAATAACAGTGTATTTAAAGGATGAAAAAGATATGTTCTTTTTCAATCCTGTTGAGAATAATATAATCAGTTTGTTGGAATAGCAAGCATTTTATGTGTGTGTATGTGTGTGTGTTTGTGTGTGTGTGTGTGTGTGTGTGTGTGTGTGAGTTCATGTTCCCCTGTTGTGAGTGTATTAAGATAGTTTGTGTACAGATAGGACCAAAGATCAACTATGGATGTCATTCCTCAGGAGCTGTCCATCTTGTTTTGGGGACAGGATTTCATTGATCTCCAGCTCACCAATTTGTCTAGGAGGGATGTGTAGTGAGCTCTGGGATCTGCCTGTCTCCATCTCCCCAGCACTGAGACAAGCTCACACCACCTTACCTGGCTTTTGAACATGGATTCTGATGAAGAAACTCAGATCCTCTTGCTTTTACAGCAAGCACTTATTGACTTGGATCTCTACTTAGTTTTTATACGACTTTTTAATTTGCAGCACACTAAGTGATGAAAAGAAGACAAATTTGGCATCCATTTTCTTCAACTGACTGTTCCATGGTTATTGGCTTCATGGAAATTAGATGAAGTGGGGACTCTTCTACAAAGACTACTTTTAACACAATTCTTTTTTCTTTCTGGGAAGAGTGGAATTTATTTATTTATTTATTTATTTATTTATTATTTTTTATGTGTATGAGTGTACTGTCTGCATGTAGGTTGGTAGCCCCACGGAGGTCAGAAGAGGGCATCAGATTACCCTGGAACTGGAGTTAAAGAGGGTTCTCAGCCGCCATGTGGGTGCTGGGAATCGAACCCTGGTCCTCTGCAAGAGGAGTTGGCACTCTTAACCACTGAGCCATCTCTCCAGCCCTGAAGATTGGATTTTTGAGGCATGGTCTCACTATGTAACCCCTGGCTAGCCTGAAACCAATTCACAGAAATCTGCCGATCTCTGTGTCCCGAGTGCCAGGAATAACGGTTTGTGACATCATGGCTAGCTTTCAACAGATGTCCTAAACATTTATCAAATAAATAAATTCCATGCTCAGAAATGAGGAAAGACCACGTGCCAATCCTATTGATAAATTTTCAATTTTTCTGATCTTGAAACTAACAATGGGAGGAGAATTTTATGTTCCCACAGGTAAAAATCACCAATCTAAATGCCTGAAAACATACAACTTATGGCTGTGCAGGATGAACTGGGGAATGCCAGCAGAGAGGTTGACCCATCTGAACATTAAGGAATGAGGAACCTCAGACTGCCTGAGTCACGGACACTGAGCATCTCTCTGAATAATATTGCGGTTGAATGTTTATAATGGGCCCTAATGAAGTTTACCTTCCAGATGCCGAGAAACCTTCCTACCTCACCCCTTTTTTAGGAAAAAGAAAAACATGATGGTAATGAAACCACTCCCTAACTGTAAACTAGAGCCAATTGTTACAGTGGTAATTTCTTATAAAACAGGCATAACGTATTAACTGATTGATAGGCATAGGAACTGTGAAAGGATATTTCTCTATCTAGAGCCAAATTCAATAGTAAAGTGTTTATAAGTTGTGTAATTAAGCCAAATATATTACTACAGGAAAGCTCTGACATCAGCAATGAATTATTCTGCCTAGGAGATGTTGGCTAGGGGATTCAAATGCACCCTCCCCAAATTATAAAGGCCTTTTGCCTATAAGTGGGATATATGCAAGGAGAAAGGCAGTAAATCCCTGTTGTCGAAGACCTGGTGTGAGCATGAAAAATGTTATGAGACGTCACTTGCTAGCATACAACTGGCCTCTGAAATGCTAGAGAGCGTTACGAAAGGCCACTAAAGCAATACAGCAAAATATTGGTCTCCCTGAGACAAGCAAGACTCCTCTGTCAATATCAGCTACACCTCAACAGCCTGGAGATACTGTACAACAGTGGCAGCCAAGTGTCTATATATATCCCAAATCTAATTGGCTATTAGCTCTCTCCTTGGAGGAATAACTCACAGCGGATGCCACAAGCTTATGTCCTCTAGTGGTTAGGCGATGTTATAAGCCACAATAAGAACTTGTCACCCTTTATAGAGAAACCACAGTTTGCGGATTAGCATACCATCCAAGCATCTGTGTCTATGCTCACAGCTTAGCTTGACATAATAAGTGGTACTGCTTAAATGCCTGTACATCCAATAGTTTGTGCTTTGTTAGTATGACTAAAAAGGGTATCACTGGGAAAGCTGTCAATCCATGAAGGGAAACAACCTGAACAGACTGGAGTCCAAAATGACAACTCCAAAGAAATTAGACTGTTTTCTTCTCACCCACTTGTGCCCCTTTCCCAAAGCCCAGGGAACAAACTGCGGAAGAGGAGGCGTGGTAGATTGTAAGGGCTGTGGAGAGATAGAGGTGAATCATGAGACTACAGGAATATAGTCTGGACTCCTGATTGATCAACTTGCCTGTGCATACAAGCTTCTCCATCTGGTCTATGGGAACCTTGGGTTGTTCAAAATTTGGACATAGATACTTGCAAAATGCACCAATTACCTAATTGTATGACATACTGAGTAACATCAATGTTATCTGCAAACAACTGTGTCATTATATTGTAGAATCCCTTAAAAATAAAAAAAAATAAATTAAAAAGATATAAAAAGTGTAGTTCCATTATGAACTACAACAATGTGAGAGATTATTCATTTGAAAAACATCAATTTATATTTCAGGCTTACGCCAGGCTTTAAGAACAGCATGTTCTATAACATAATCAAGGGTATTTCTTTCACCAGGCTCTAAGGTGAAATATACTGATAAAAAGTAAATTTCTGAAGATTGATATACTAATACCTAAATTAAATGTAACTCATTTTGTTATATCAGAGCATTACCACAGAAAAGCAGCATTCATTTGAGTTATCAATGATTAGGACTTAACAAGGTTCAAGCATAAAGGTTTTCTAAAGGGAAAACCTCAGGGAATCGAATGGAAAAAAAAAAAAAAAAAAGACCAGAAGGAACAGTAGGACTGCAGATCACTAGGAAGGAATGGCAATAGTCAAGGTGACATCATCTCAAAGTCCCTAAATCAAAGTTGGCAATAAATAATGCATAGATGTTCAAAAATAGAAAAAATTATCCTGCTTCAAATATTGTATTCTTATATGATTTTAATCATAAACATGATTTGATGGTATAAAAGTTTAGAAGAAATACGAAAGAATGCAAGCTATTAAGGGATGTATATATTACCAGCTGAATTTTTATGAAAACTTTAAAATCCAGAAGTACCTGGGACAATTTATTTCAACTTCTAAACAACCACAAATACCAGTCCAGATTAGTTTTCCCAGAAAAATTGTTTGTCATAGTCAGATAGGAAAAAAAAATCTTCCATGGTATAGACAGCTTGAAAGAATTCATGTCCACCAAACCACTCGTATACAAAATGCTGGAACCTGTACAACAGACTGAAGAAATGAGTGGCCATTGCCAGGCTGATTAGTAGAAGCAAAAGAAGACAATTTGTGATTATAATTAAAACCAAATTGATTTCTTAAAAAGAAAAAAAGAAAACAAACAAAGGCGCTCATCATGAAAACATGAAATAAGACTAAGAACTCAATAAATAAATTTATTTATTTTTATTTAGCAACTAACAGGTATCTTTTATTAACAACTTTAAACATCAATGGCTTCAACTCCATAATTAGAAGACAGTCTAGTCAACTGCATTAAGAAACAAAATCTGCCCTTTTGTTGTCTACAAGAAACTCAAGTTTATGAATAGGCAACACTTTAGAGTGAAAGGATAGAAAAATATTCCAAACAAATGAAACAAAGAAAGAAGCAAGTGTTGCTATACTAATATTTCACAAAATAGACTTCAAACTAAAACTAATCAGAAGGAACTTATTAAATTTAAAGGCACAGATTAACTCAAACTCAGTAATGGTAGGAGAATTCAATACTCTACTTTCTCCAGTAGACAGGTAATCTGGGCAAAGAATAAAAAGAGAAACATTGAAATTAAATGATATCACACATCAAATAGACCTAACAGACATCTGCAGATTATTCCACTTAAACAACAAAGAATGCACATTCTTCTTCAGAAGCCATGAAAATTTCTCTAAAACAGACCACATACTGAGGAAACAAACAAATGTCAACAAGTGCAAAAAAAATGCAATAATCCCATTTATAATATCTGACCACAATGTAATGAAGCTTAAAATCAGCCTCAAAACAAATTTGGGTAATAATATAAACTCGTGGTAATTGAACAACACACTACTGAATGTGGAATGGGTCAAAGAAGAAATTTAAAAAAAAAAGTCTTCTTTGAATGAAATAAAAATTAAAACACAACATAATAAAACTTCTGTGTCCCTATAAAAGAAGTCTTAAAAGGAAAGTATGTACCTCTAAGCATCTGCATTAAAAAAATCAGAAAGAACAAAAATAAAAATACAACTCAAGGATCTTAAAAACAATAATGAAACAAAGCAAGACATAGCAAATGAGAAGAAACGAAAACATCATGGCAGAAATCAAAGAAATTGAACCAAAAAAAATATACAGAATCAAAGATCTAAGCATTGGGGCTTTGCAAACATAAATTAATATATAATTCTTCACCACAAACCCACACTCTGCAGATTCTCTACACTTTGGCCATTTGTGGTCCTTTATGTTTATTTCCCGCTTTTGCATGAGGGAGCTTTGTTGATGACAGCAGAGACATGGATTAGTATTCTCTACACCCCTGTTTCCCCATGTTCTGTGAGTCTTACGTATAGAAGGTCCAATGTAGATGTGTCACCTAAGGTTGGGTATTTCATATACACTTAATCTCTATATGGGATCAGAAGTTTCTTTCATGAGTGGGGACTGGCATACTTGTCTGTAAATGTAACAATCCATATTTAGCACATAGTAAAAAATTAGATTTGTCCAAGATGAGACAACTCACTCATCCAGGGCTCAGAGACCATAGCAAAAGACAGGGCAGATATACTGTAAAAGCCAGGGGGGAGGTGCATAACCATATGGAAATAGAGACTCAGAGGCCCCTGGGACCTTCCTCATATGAACTTCAAGCAATGGTGACAGCATGCACGAGACCCATGCAAACTCAAGCAGACAAAATCCAGCATAGAACTGTGAAAATTTGCAGCAGGCCCCAGTCTTAACCAAAGAACTACTGGGAGTTGATTACTGCTCTGTGAGGGAGAATTGATCTTTAAGGGAGTGACTCTAGATAGGGTGACTAGCCCTCAATGGATGAACTTGTACTGAGGAGGGATATTTTGGGACACCAACTTGACTTGATAGGATTTAACATAAATGACAGAATGCATGAAATCCAGTAGGAGGTGTTATGGGATAGTGCAGAGGGGAAGGGGTTATAAAGATGATTAAGATGCTGTGTATGAAATATAGAAAAAAGTCAATGAAAAGTTTTAAAAATATATTAATCTACATGATTTGGAGCTACACTGTCACACTTAGGTTTTGAAAAATGATATTGTTATTGTGTTCTGGTTCTTTCCTCTTGGGATAAGAACTTATATAACCTTTTCTTTTATTTTACAGGAGACCACAGCTAAAAGACTTTATTTTGAAGAGAAGTTGGACTTTTACATGGTTAGGTTTTTTTTCTTAATTTTGTATTCAACTTCTATATATTTCATACAAGAGTTCTTAATCAAATATAGACTCTCTTCCCCATCCAAACTGAACACTACCCCAGACCTCATTCATTCCATCAAACATGTTAAATCCTATCCAGTAAATCATGTGAACTTTTAACGACTCTGGAGCTTTGAATAGTTGGACAGTTTTTTATATTGTGATATTAACATGGATCTTAGGAAAACAAATGAAAAGTTTATGGCTTAAAGTCATGTGTTTGTGTGTCAATTTGACAAGGGGTCAATAATGCTTATTAGTTTTGATCAACACAGACTAGAGTCATTTGGTAAGAGGAAACTTCAATTGAACAATTTCCTCCTTCAGACGGCCTGTGAACATGGATGTGAAGCATTTTATTCATTATCAATTAATGTATGAGAGTCCAGAACATTGGGCGATACCATCTGTGGGCAGGTGGACCTAAACTGTATAGGAAAAGTAGCTGGACAAACCGTGGGAAACAAGCCCGCAAGCACCTTTCCTGTTTGTTCTCTGTTTCAGCTCCCAGCCTCAGGTTACTGTCTTGTCTTTCCCCCAGGATGGACTGCAACCTGTAAGATGAAGTTAACCTTTTCCTTCCCAAGTTTCTTTTGGTGATCATGTTTTCACAGCAACAGAAAAGCCAGCTAAGACCATTACGAAGTATGCTTCTGTAGTGCTTTCCCATACATATTTATCTTTGGTTAGCCCTCTTTCTCTTCCTCTTCACATCTCCATCCTCCAATACCTAGCCCTTTTAGTTTGCCACCCCTAACTCCCCCAATGTTTTTATATCTTATGTTATGCTATTCAACTCAGTTATTTTAAGTCATCTCTCACCCCAATTACCCTTTCCTGGTTTCCTTACTTTGCAAGTAAGTTCACAGCCTAAACACACAAATCTCAAGAACCTTAAAAATAGTTTCAACCTACGTCACTCTTAGATAAATGACCTTAAAACACGTAGCAAGTTGGGCCTTTGAGAAAGGTCAGGGGATAAAGGAACTTGCCATCAAGGCACTAATTCAATCTCTGGAAAACACATTTTGTACATAGAGAATTAAAACCTGAAAACTGTTCTCTAACCTTCACATATTCTTTCTCTCTCCCATATACATTATATAAATTATGTAATATTATATATGTATATTCTACAGAATAAATTTAATTATTCCATTAGATATAATCATCTCATACAAATATCTAAATATAATTTGCATGTATATACATATTAATTATATAAAGATAAATAATAATATAATATGTATTTAAGAGATTGACCATTTACAAGAGGGAGGGCAAAAGATGACTCAGTGGGTAAAGGATTTTGCTTCCAAGCCTGCCTAATTAAGTTTTAAATCCTGGACCCATATGGTAGAAGGAGAGAAGTGACTCCCACAAGTTGTCTTCTGATCTTAACACATGTGCCCTGCAGGGACAGGTGGGTATATAATCATCTCATGTGTGTACATGTCACATATCTCCACAGATACATGTATGATCAATAAATAAATAAATAGATGCATTAAATTATTTTTAAAACATACAGAAATTTGATCCTCTCCTACTCCAGTAAGAAAATTGTAGTCTGCCCCAAATTCTGGTATTGTTTTTCTGAAAGGATCAGTTTGTAAATGTTTTATCCTTCTGGTCTCTAAACATTATTTCATCTACTAATCTCTGCTGTTTTAGGGTGAGAGTAGCCACAGACAATAATAGGTAAGTGGGTGCTGTGCATTTCCATAATATATACCATATATATGGTATATATAAGTATATGTTTAAATACATATGTATATATAAATATATACATATATATTATATACATATAAATATATTTAAACATATATACATATATGTATAAACATATATACACATATATACATATAAACATATATATGCATATATATACATATATGTATATACATGTTTAAATATATATGTGTATATTTAAACAGCAGCTAGCTAACCTTCAGGCTATATAGTTTGCCAACTCTACAGCATCATTGAAACTCATTCAATATGATACCATATTATACTGTTGTAGTTTCACTGGAATATTGCTATGCCCATTCACAGAACTTTAGGAACAATTTCTTATGAGCAACTATTGGGTGCCTTACCTGTAATGTATATAGGGAATGGGAAAAACATGTTCAATTACCTGTTCTGTGTGTTCATAGCCATTTATGTGCTGACATTATTCCAAACAGTTTTTATGGGCTCAGTGGCTCCTTAATTTTATGACAAAGCCTTTGCTAGATTCTCATCTGCAAGTAGTAAACTCGCTAGAGAAGGTCAAGCTATGAGATATCAACTCATAAACCAAGCAGCACCATCTGCTGAACTTCCCTGTCTTGTTTTACACAGTATGTGTCTTGTTTTTCCCGGTATCTACTAACAATTGCCCCACCGTCTTAGCTGGCACGTCACTCACATTTAGGGAATTGTTGAGGAGTTATTGATCTTCCCACTTCCCATCTTAGCCATGGCTTTCTTACTTTCCCTCTGGGAGACCTTCTCAGAGCCCTGATTCTGTATGAATTTGTTTTTCAGTTGCTTAAGAAAATTAAATCCAATTAGTATATAACTGGATCCTGCTACAGGAATAAAATCCAGCTCTTTCATACCCAGCCATTCCACTATTACTGCCTAATTCTCTCTCCTGGGCTCTTTATCTTTATGCATAGTTGGCTTTAATATTTCCAATTCAGAAAGGTAATCATCCAGAATAAACACTGTCTCATATAGATTGTCAATTTTCTTTGACATTTAGGTTAGGTATGGATACCCAGGTCAATAGAAGTCATTTTGCTGAAAGCACATGACAATGTCCTGTTAGTCTTAAAATCCGCCCTGAAGTTGCCTAAGATGGTACTTCTTAGCTGGTGGCTCTTGCTGTCTGAGACCTATCAAGTTAAGTATAGTTGTATATAGGCTGAAGGCACAGAAAGAACATTTAAGTGAGGAATAAATAATTAAATTTTCTAGAAGATACCATGAATACTTTCAGCAGTAGCCCAAGGTGCATTAGTTGGATATTCAGTCTATATATTTACAATATTTCTAAAATTTGAGATTTAAGCTCTCTCCTTCCCTAGTCTTTATTTTCCATATTCTCTATTTTCCATATTCTCTATTTTCACATTCTCATTTTAGAGTTTTTCTTTACAATTTCATAAATTTCTATGGTTATTGGTTCCACATTAGATCTAGTTATCTCAAGCAGTTTCTTTTTTTCTGATATCCTAAAATCTAGAAACAAGAAACCATAACTCAACCTAGGTGTGTGTGTGCATGTGTGCATGGATGTGTATCAATCAGTTGTTCCAAATAAGAATATTTGGTGCTAGAGGATTGAGGATATGGATATATGCTATTAATATCTAATGCACAGAGACAAGGGAAGAGGCAAAGAAGCCTACAATAAACAAAACATTTTCCCACAATAAAAATTAAATGAACCGCTTGAATGTCAGTAGTGCCAATATTGATAAATCTTGCTGTCCAGACTTCATATATTCCCATTTTGAATGGGGATAGCTGTTGGCTTCCTCTGTGTCATGAGTTCCCACCTCCCAGGTCACCAGCCTCAAAGCCCCAGGTATGGGAGTCGTGCCCGACTGCCACGGGGCAAGAGGAAGGAAGTGGGAGGGAGATGAGTGGTCCCTGAGACAGTGGTAAATCTGGACATATCCCAGATCTGAAGACTTTGGAGTTGTGGCAGTGAGCAAAACTCATTTATTGTAGGGGTTTAAACACTTATATACTTTCATATACTTTCGTTGGGCTCTTTGACCAGGAGGTGGGCGGAGTAGTGGAACAGTTCATGTGCGTTCTATAATGGCTAAGTTTTAGGGCAAGAAAACCACCTTGGCCCTCTAGATAAGCTTATGGCTTATACCACTTGCCTCCAGAGGACAGGGCGGACATGCCTCAGGAGGGATAAGACTTGGGAATGGTACTCTTCAAGCTACATCCCCCTGGGGTTTGGGCTGCAGATGCCTGATGTCTGATATGACAAGTGGGAGCTGGCTCTTATCTCCTGCCAGCCTCCTAGGATTTTGGAGTGAAATCTACTAGAAGGTTATCAGGGAAAGAAGCCAGTTCTCTTATACTCAGCCATAATGGATTCATCTGGCCCCACAGATAGCAAGAATGTTTCCCATGCCATACAAGAAGAAATGTACTTCTTTTTAATTTTTTTTTAATTTATGTTTTTATTTATGTGTATGAATGTACTGTCTGCATGCAGGTTTGTGCACCCGTGTCTGCAATGCCGCGGAGGTCAGAGGAGGGTGTAGGATTCCCCTGGAACTGGAGTTCTCCTGGAATTGGAGGTGCAGATGGTTCTCAGCCGCCACGTGGATGCTGGGGATCGAACCCAGGGCCTCTGCAAGAGCAGTCGGTGCTCTTAACTGCTAGGCCATCTCTCCAGCCCAGAAATGTACTTCTTAAAACAATAATATGAGGGGCCAGAAATGTACTTCTTAAAACAATAATATGAGGGGCCAGAAATGTACTTCTTAAAACAATAATACAGGGGCTGGAGAGATGGCCTAGCAGTTAAGAGCGCCGACTGCTCTTGCAGAGGGCCCAGGTTCGATCCCCAGCACCCACATTGTGGTTGAGAACCGTCTGCAACTCCAATTCCAGGAGAACTCCAGTTCCAGGGGAATCCTACACCCTCCTCTGACCTCCGCGGCATTGCACAACAGGGGTGCACAAACCTGCACGCAGACAGTATATTCAGACACATACAGAAATAAAATAAAATAAAATAAAATAAAATAAAATAAAATAAAATAAAACATATTAGCAATAAAACTATTTTTAAAAACAATAATATGAAAGATTTTGAGGCAGGCATTCAGTATTAGAATGTCATCACTGTTATTTACTAGGCATGTGACCAACAAATTCCATACGATATAGGATACACATCCTTAAAGGGAGATGTTAATCTCTCCCTCATAAAATTATTATGAGGTTTAAGTGAGTTAATATGGGCTAGGAGTTTAGAATGTTGCTTTGGTCCCAATACCCATAATTTATTATTTATATTATTAAATTGATATTTTTTCTAATTCACTTCTAAGATTATCTTCACTGCTCATACCTTATTTCAAAGAACTTTCTCCCTAAAGAATACTATTTACTACTTCACCAGTCTAGCCTTGCTTAAATTTATTCTGTATTCATTAACTCTATGGTACTATTTCTAAAATACAGTATTAATTTCATTATTATCCAATTTAAAATCCTTTAAAAGTCTTCACTTTTTAGAAGAGAAAATCTATGTTCCTTGGCACATCATAGATAGAAAAGAGAACAGTTTATCTGTAAACAATATCTACATCATTTATCCACACTCCTCCACATGATGTTGTAGAAACTGTGGTGTTCAGATTTTGTTCCATGACATAAGAATATCTATGTTTGCTCAGAATAATAAATCCAGTCCTAGCACATTGTATACCTGATTCATTTTTTAGTCATCTTTGATGAAAACTTGCATACATGAAGTTGAAAATTATATGGGAAATTACTAATGTAATGCCTTTCACTTGTTCAACTTAAAAATCACTCCTAGACACTCTTAGTATTTGATGTAAAAACCTCACTGACATCCACCAGAGTTTTGGTAAACATGAAAAGACACCAAGTGCTTGATGTTGATGGTATATCACTGAAATGAGAGAAATCACCACGTCAACATGTTTGAGATCGATGATTATTTTCTCAGTTGTAAAATCCCATCAGCGAGTTGGCATTTTAACTTTGCAGCACTTAATGTATTTACTAATAAAATTGTAGATGGAAATAAAATGCATTTTGAAAATACATTAGACACTAAAGTTTAATCTACTTTAAGATTGTTATAAACTCTTGGAAGTGTTTCTCAGATGAAGCCATATAAATTTTCAAAGGCAAAACATAGTGACACAGAAACTGGCAATCCATTCTCAAATTCACTCATGACTCATGAGCACCACATAAGATCAAGGAGTATTCCTTTTCCGAGATTGCTGAACCTGTGCTCAAGCTGGTTTCTTTTTTTATGCTTATTTTTTATCATACATGGTAATCCAGGAAGGAATTTTTCTATAGAAAAGATTTAATTTTGGCCTGGAGAAATGGTTTAGTAGTTAAGAACACTGGCTATTCTTGCAGAAGATCCAGGTTTGAATCCCAGTACAAACATGGAGGCTAACAACTGTCAGTAACTCCAGTTCCAGGTGATCCAACACCCTCTTCTGTCCGGCACTGCACAACACAGTGCACTTACACACATGTAGGCGTAACACACACATAAAATAAAAATATAAAAATAAAGACAATTTTTCATGTAGTGAAAATAAATATCTTGTCTGGTGTAGTAGTGCAGGCCTTTGATCCCAGCACTGGGAGGGAGTTTTATTTTTAATTTTGTTTGTTATGAGACAAAGACTCACTACCTAGTTTGGGCTGGCCTTGAACTTCCTATGTAGCCCAGGCGATCCTCCTGCATGGCTTCCTCAGTGCTGAGAATTATGATTTCTTGATTTTGTTTTTCTTCAAATTTATTACTGCCCCCTCTCTGATTTCCTGGTGCATATAACTAACCATAATTTATAGTTCTCTAATGGGATGGGCTTGTATTTTTAAGAAATCTGTGCATTGTGTACTAAAACAGACGGTGCATTATTTAATTTTATTCGCACTATGAAAATCTTAGCAAATATTTTAAAAGCAAGAAAAAATGATGTTGCAAGTGGTAAAAACATAAAACAAAGTTCAAGCTAAATTTGAAAATTTAGCCTCAGAATACTTATTTATAACTTGGAATTAGATTGTAACACACAGAAGAGCAGATTATCTCTCCAAATAGCACTCATTTAAAGATCCACATATGGGTATTTACTAAACAAACCCCAAATCAATCAACAGAGTAAGATAGGATAACAAGGAATGATAAGTGAATAATTATGATCTGGAATTTCAATGAGTCCTCAAAAATGTCTGTGGACACCCACATCTTACATTCCATTGATAGAAAAGAGAGGTGTTTTGGAGCATTACAGTGGTGCGGTTGCTTGGGGAGATCAAGCAGACCAACAGAGCAAGTAAGAATGACTAACTGCATGTCTTTTAATGGGCAGGAATACACCCCCAAAGGTGTAGTATTAGTTCCTTCCATCATGTTGGACACTAGAGAAACTGATATAATCTGAGACAGCTCTAGTGTCACCTAGCGATATAACCCATGAGCCCACCATCTGAAAGCTAGTGTTGACCAACATGCCATTATGTAATACATGGCTGTATAAGAGACTTATAAAATTCCCCGTGGAAACAGAAAACAGAAACTTCCTATAACATATATGAGAAAGCACCAAGGGCATGACAAGCTTACAGCACGCACAGCAACAGACAACATTTACCTCCCATACTTCTCAGACGATGTGCTATGTGAGCCTGTAATTTTTATTTTATTGTAATTTTTACTGAGATGGAAATATTAAAGTAGAGATGGTGTTTTGAGTTTTTTTTTT